>DWGR01000920.1:0-18516 GCA_018247715.1 Heliconius burneyi
TGCGAAACGCAGCGGCATAAAGCCACTACTTAACGCCGGTTTTAAATGCCGGGGGTGGTAAAGGTCCGGTCGAGTCTGCCCATGCGTGTTGCCATTGCTGGCGACGTGACTCTACCACACGTACTTTTAGTCGCCTCTTACGACACCATCAGTACCAGGATGATCCAATTCTAGGCCGGGATCACACGGCGCGTATTAGTATAAAGATGGATATTTTAAGAATTTAGCTTAATTTAGGACTACAAAACGTTAGTTGTTGTATATACCATTTTTCTATAAAGAATTAAGGACGCAAGGATCACATTACTTTATTCTAAGTATTCTCGAAAAACAGTTTATAAAATATATGAATGATTTTTGATTTTAAATTGAGATTTCTCTAGAAGTACCGCATCTTTGTGAAATCCGCTTGTAAATGACAAAAGACATTTATGTTAACGAGTGACATCAAGCCATTGTAGCTTCAAGCCTTAAGTATGTATTTTATGTTAAAGTTTCTTTTAGAAACAAATACTTAAAAAATAATAGCTTATCGGATATATGTTCTTTTATAAAATATATGACACTGTCGTAAATGTGTGTTCAAATTTCGAAAAGGTTGGTTTTTGACGGTTGGTTCAAATTCTGCTACGAGAAATGCTACGAGTCTCGCTAATTTGATGGTTCATTTAGTTAGTTTCACATATAGCAAAGTTAATAAATAAATCAGCTTCATAATAATCGCTGTATCACGCACACAACGGGGAAGGCAGAGGGAACCAGTGTTAAGATACTCCGTTCCCCACTTTTACCCAAATTTTAGAGGCATTGTTGAATGGCAGAACTCAACGCCGCGTTTTGCCTCGACACCATAGCCAAGAAATGAAAATATAAGCGTAAATAAATATTTCACTTTCTCAAGTGGGGATCGTACCCACAACCGCTGCATTACAGACACACCATTGTGCCGCTGCGCCACGACTTCAAATTTGGAAAACCAATGCTATTATGCTAAAACCAGAGAAAAATATACACAGAAATATAATTTAAGTACAAAACTTGTAATAGACTTTGAGACGGACTGAATAATGATATTATAGTGTCTCAAATTTTGTTAAAAATTAACTTTTAACTTGTTAAAAAACTAAAAATCCCAGCTGTAAAAAATAATACAACTCTCGAATGAAATATATAGCAGAAATAAAATGTATAGCAAAATCTATAAATACCTGCAACCATTTGATCCTTGTGATATTCTCCTCTGTGACGCTCAAAGCTTTCCGTTCACCCAGCTTGTACGACTCATCGTAGTACATGTACTCTGTGAACGTCAAACCACTAGTGGTGTACTGCTGTGTGAAATATATTGATATTGTCCCGTTTACGATATCGTGCTGGATAATCCATCGACATTTGATAGGGACGGGAAATGGATTTGGAAAGTTTGGTGTTTGTATTATACCGACTGGACCCTTCAACCGGCCGCCGCATGTTTGCGGACCCTGGTGCTCTCCGGACTGAGATGAGACGCTTTTTGTAAAGATGGTAATCAGTGTGATGCTGAGTAGCTGTTGTATTGATAGCCTGGAACAAAGAAACAAATATTTATTTTATAACAAATATTTTGAACGTTATCAGGGATTCTTATCAAGATATTTGTGTTATGTTGGAATTAAATTATCGTCGTAAGTGAAGAGTGAAAAATACGTAGTAACCGGTATACGTTTGTTTTGAGTTATTTTTTTTTTACTCTAACATGGTAGACAGAGGGAACCTAGTGTTAAGACACTTCGTTCCTCACTACCCTCCGGGTAAAGCATTACGTGTTGAGTGGCAGAACTCTACGCCGCGCCTTGTTTTGTTACCAGAACAAAAAAATAAAAATAAATAAATTATTCATTTCACGGAGTGGGGATCGCACCCACAATCTGTCACATTTACAGTCACAAGCTTGTGCCACTTTACCACGAATGGCCTCTATTTTTTCATATTTTTAATTTCACGTTTTTATTTGAAAATATAAGCTAAAACCAAGCTGTACGTGACCAAAGTAGGTCTGGCCATTCTAATTTACTAACGACACTTGCGTCCTTTGGGACAAAATGCTTGAAAGTGCACACCATATTCGAAACTAAATGTAATTTTGAAAATTCAAGAATTTAAAACACTTCATAAGATAGATACCGTTTTCTTAATAATTAGTAATAATATAGTGTTCCTTAGCTTAATAGTTGTAGGTTAATATTGAATATTAGTAAAATAGGAAAAAAAAACACGGTTAAATGTAAGTCGGACTCGATTTTCTTGCAAAAGTTGATAAACTTAAGTTTGCAGGCATATGCACTTGTACGAAAGTACTTGTGAATTTTGTACGAAATTAATTACAAATATAAATTTGTAATTATTTTTTTCTGTGAAATATTAATAAAATTTATTTTTAGGATTTTGCTATTTACTTGTATTGCTAGTTCTCACTCTCACTGCCAAATTTCGAAACTGTAGGTGCACCATAAGTACCCTATAGGTTTTGACTGCGTGGCGGGTTTAATACTAAATACAGAAAAAACGGTGCATAATTGCTGGTATCTTTTGATTGCGTTGACTTAGAAGCTTAGGGACTATACTCGATACTTATTTTATTTTAATACCTCTGTACGATCTTGAGATAAATGGTCTTGACACACGGACAAATAGAAAACAAAGTTATAGTAATATAGGTGTTCTGTGCTACCTAAGGAGCCCTTAAATATAAAAAAATAATTCTTGCTTTGAAATCTCTATTAAAAATATTAATTCAATGTCAGCATTGATTGATTGCAATATTTGAATTAAGACCGGACTATTGATTTGAAAACAATCATTCCCCTGAGTATTAAACGGTACTGTAATACTAACTTGAAATAAATTAATTTCTCACTTGTTCATAAATATTGATCTAAAATACCCGCTTTGTATAAAGGTAGTGGCGGTACGCTGTTTGGAGTAGGATTGAAATTTTATTTCCGAACAAAAATACTGAAAGAATACCGCACCGTATTTTATTTTAAACGCGGCTATTCATCGAAGCCGCATGCATTATATAAAAAAGTGTGGAAATCATCCAATTGATCTATGGCTTGTTACGATGTCTATCAACTGGTATTCTCTCTGCTATTATATCAACAAAACATACGACATACTAACGTCCTGTTTTAATGTACGTACCTACATGAGGTGGGTCTTGGCGCAGGGACAGACGCGGGAGACCGCAAATGCGACAGGTTCTAAGTTCAATTACAAGTTAGGGACGGAATGCATATTTTATATTTTCATTTGTTCTGCCACTCCACAAGCAATGCCTTCATAATTCCGCGGAAAGTAGGAAATAGAAGAAAGTTATTTGAAAAAAAAAAACCGCTCCGCAATTTATCCCGCATTAGAATAGTCAGAGGCTAATGTTCACTTTATAAGCACAATTTCCGAAACATTGTGTGTTAAGTAGCGTGACTCAATACCACTATTTCTCTATCTCAGGAAAAGTGGGAAAATTTAAATAATATTCATCCGAGTGAGGATCGAACTCACAATCATCGCGTTTATAGTCAACGTTATTTATTAATTTTAAAATAAATTTTCTATAAAATATCTTAAGCTGCTTCCCTAACCAACAGCCCATTACTTATATTTAATTTAACATATTAATCCTTGTATGAGCCTTCAACGTGAAGTCGTCGGTAGATATATACGAGTAAACAAGTGATAGCGTTGTCACACATTGACAAATGACGAGACCAAGTTACTGAGGAGATCCGCGTATCTTGTGAATACTCAATCTTCGCCCTCCACCATTCCATGTTACTTAACGTTCATGTCGTAGTATTATTAAAGTTTTAAAGCTGTCTTAGTACAGTGGCGTAACGTAACCTTGTGGGTTCGATTTGTACTCGGGAAAGTGAAATATTTGATACTTTTAATTTCTTCACTCTGGTAACGGTGCAAAGTTCGACGCTTAGTTCCGTAACTAAACATGTAACGCCTCAAAAATTCAGCGAAGTATGGAGGATGAAGTCGCTGAATGTGAAGTGTAAGAATATTTATTAAAATTTAAGTATTTTTTTTATTATAATTTGAATTATAATTTAGGTTCACAGGTTCTCGCTGTGATGCTGTACCACGACGGCCTAGTAAAGAGGCTGTCGTGGTATAGCGTCGCAGCGCCTGAATGTACACGCGACGATTGTGAGTTCGATTCCTACTTGGAGAGTTAAATATTTTCAATTGAACGCTCAGGTAACAACATAGAGCACGTTGTTGGGTTCCGCCTCTAACTAATCACGCAATTTAGAAAAAAATGGCTGATTATTGAGTTGCAGAGCTAGATAAACAATAATAGCCTAAGTGGGGATCACTTAGGCTTATTAGATTGACAAATTAAAATCCGTAATCGTTTCGTTTCTCTGCGTCGTCTTCTAAAGACAGTTTTGTCTAATGTAAATTCATTCATTCTTAAGCTGATCTCTAATAACATTTCAAGACAATATAAGAAAGCCCCGATATAGCAGGGAAATATTTACATACGAATGCCTTGTACACAGTTTACGTAAATAATTTGGTTCCCAATAACAAAACCTAGGAGTTATTATATATAAGGAACCACGTACAATTGGCAATACGGGTGGAATATCAATGGAGGGCTTATTATTACTAGTTAGTAATATCTTACTTACGATGTTATATATATTGTTAGACACAGTTAAGTTAAGTTAATTAAAATTAAATAAAATCCGCGTTTTCCACTCTATTCTGAAAGCTCTATTCGTGTTGAACTGCGTTTGGCCTCATTACCAAAATGAGAAAATGAAAAAACTAAGAAATATTTACTTTCCGCGCGTGAGCATCGAACCAACAACCTGTAGCGTTTACAGTCAGCTTCTAGTTAATTTTTTATGCGTGTTTAATAAACTAAAAGAAAAATTATTTGATGAGTGTAAGATAATACATAATATAAAAATTTTTAAAATAATAACTTATGCTTATGATGTATTTATTGTGGCGCGTCACTTTCAAAGTTTTCTCATTATCCTCGTCATCTAATTTTAAATTCATCAGAGAAGTGCACTTTACAGAAATTTATCCTTGATTAACAAATGAAACTTTTATCCAACGAGAGACAAACAAACTAAGCTATTTTAATATTTATAATATCTTCAGAATAATTTTGAAATTACGAAGCAGACAGAAATAATTTCAATTGAGTGTTATAAACATTGTTACTTAGGTACTACCCGCCATACTCAATAGCACGTTGAATAGTAGAATCTTTGTTTTTCTTTTAAGTTTCACGCTACACCCTGCTTATAGTAGGGTAGGTAGAGCGTACACTAGGTAGTGTTAAGACACTCTGTTCCCCATTTTCTGCCGACTTTTCGAGACATTGCATGGACTCAATGCTGTGTTTGTACCAGAGCGAAGAAATGAAAATATTTATAAATAATAATAATTCATTCTCCAGCACTGAACTCACTGCAGTCACGTGTATAGTCACACGCTTGTGCCGCTGAGCCACGACAACCTCTAGAATCTTAATTTAATTATTATTTCTAGACTATAACTTGATGTCTCCTAGGATTGATTCAATTCTAGATACAGACGTGCCTGACTCAAGAGCCAAGGGGACAGTTGGGACGTGGTCATGTACAATTTTGAAACTAACTCTACACCAGTTATTTAGTGCCCTTTTGGGATAATAATATCAGAAGGCACGTTTGTATATTATAAGAAGTTACTACTCGTATTTACTATATATAAATAACATAAATGATATGGAACTTCCAACTGATGACTGTAACTGCGACAGGTTGGGAGTTTGAGTCCCACTGCAGGTAATGAAATATTTAACATTTCTTCTTTCTGGCGTCGTTGTAAAGCGTGGCGTCAAATTTCATCATTCAACATGCAATGAATGATATACATATCTTTACAACAATTTTCTACAAAAAAATAGTTTGTTATCTCTAGGAGACAAATTATAAGACATGTAATAAGGAATATTTTTCGCAGATCAACGGTCTTCACTAGCCAAATTTTCACGCGATATTTCTGGCAGTTCAAAGCGAGGGCGTATACAAATTGCGGAAGATGCTTAAAGAGCTTATTTACCGAAAAATATATTTTAGCAATAGACTTTAAATATTTTTCGAGGTGGATTCGATTCTCACTCGAAAAATAAACATTTTCACTCACTCTGGTAAGCAACCAAAGCGCGGCATTGCTTTCCGCCACTCAAAATGCAATACCTCTAGAATTTGGCGAGAATTCGGAAACGGTGTCTTAACACTTAACATAGTTCCCTCTGCTATCCTGTTATGTCCAGCATACAGGTGAATCGGAAAAAAGCCATTAATTATAAATTTAGATACACTTCTAAGCCCTGCTGACGCTTGTCAAGGTCTTGGCGCGCGGGACACCGCACTGTGCTGGAACTACAAATTAATGTCCGCCACATTCTTGTTCAGTAAATTGCCTACGAAATAAAACCACACTAGACGATCCTTGCGAGTCTTGGCACTAGCTGCTTCTGGGTTTTTGGCTGGAAAAGCTAATTTTGTATAATTTGTTTCTGACATACGCAACAATATTTATGATACACAACGTTTTAAATTTAACCTATAGGAGATATTTTTTTTGCTTCACGCTAAATCCTGCTCTTAGCCGGGCAGGGAGAAAGAGCCTATTGCGTGCCTCGATACTAGAGTAAAAAAATTAATATTCTACAATGTATTTTTGTAATTTCTAGTAAAAAGGAATGAACACAATTAATTACTTTGCTTTATAAACATAATGAAATACCTCTTTCATTTAAAATTATATTTTAAAAAATAAATCCTTGGCTTCTATTAATAAAACGATCTCACGATTTTTAGGATGAGTATTAAAGTCATGGAAATGGTCAAAATAAACAAATACTTTAATAAATATATATGAGATGACCTTTAGATTTTATCATTAGAACAGCTGTGTATTTTAGCATAGGAAGCATTGTAACGAAAGTAAAATAAACTGTATTTTTTTAAGGCAGTGAATAGGCTCGTAAGCTAATATTCAATCTATGAGGTAGTTGTTCAATATTATTTAAGAAATAAAAACCAATAAAGTAATTTTAATTTTCAGTAATATAATATTATGTTATAACACGCGCAACGCCTTCAGAACCCATCCTGAAATAACAAGAATAATGGTCCATATTTACTTACTTATGTCGGACATGAATGTTGTTTAGTTGTGAAGCTCTAGCATGTCTGATATAATGTCACATTGCAATGATGGAATACAAATGGATATTGTATCAACGTTTAGGTAATGTGTGGAGTGAAGTTATAATATGTATGAGGTGTTTTAGATGCAGTGCAGTAATCATATACTCACATACATGACTACGATAGCTCAATTCTTGTTAAAAATATTCATATTAAATATTTCTTTATTTGTTTATTTGTTTTAGTTGAATAAAACGCGATGTTTTTTTTCACTATCTAACAATAAAATTTCAAATTCATCGATTAAATATTTTAATTTATTATGTAGCATTTGTTTCATATGTATTTAATATACTTGTAAAATATCAGAAACAGTTCGAGCAAAAACACATTACATCAATTTATAGTACAACCAGACAAAAAAGCAAGTAAAAATAACGATTTTCTTAATTCCCATTACATATCTTCTATATATTTTACAAACAAAACTTACAATATTTCAAAACTCTGTGATTTTTAAATTTCTAGAGCAAAAAAACCATTTGGCACTGTTTGTAGTCACGTATGACCAGTATCTTCTCTAACTCGAGTTCTATGCAACTTAAGGATAAGGAAGCTGCAATAAAGAATAATTCATGTTTGCACTCGACACAGAATTCGGCACCAAAGTGGTGATAACAAAAGCAAAAGTCGGTAAACGGAATTCGCGAAAATGTTAAATTTAGTGTAAGAGTGATAATGGGTTACACTTATTTTAAAGGACCTTTTATTTAACGACATAATGGTTGCCAGTGTTCGATGAAACGCGAATATTATATGATCTTATAAGACAAATGTCCCGTTTTATTTAGATTCAGCCGATTTTGTCAACCCTATAACAGCTTTTAGATTAATTAAAACGAACCACCCTTACACGCGCCTCACCGAACACGATATCCCTGTCAAGGATAAAACTATATATTTATTACAATTTCCTGGTTTACATAGACAAAGTATCGCAAATTAACACGCAATATATCTAAATAGGCGGAAAGTAAAAAGAGTTTGTAAATCAAATTCTCTCCCGCCTTTGTCATAATAGTGTAGCAATTGCGATTGTAGGATCGCAAGCGCGACAGGTTGTGGGTTCGAATCCCATTCGCTTTGGATTATTCGCTCTGGTGCCGAGGAAAAGCGCGGCGTTGCTACATGCAGGATACAGGGTGAAGCTGAAAAAATGCAATTATAATATTTACCTAACATACAAATATACGAACCTAACAAGTACTATAATTTAATGCTGTTTTTAAAATAAATTAAATAATAAATATGTACATATATCACAATACAGTTTCATTTTACCATATTTTCTTGAACAATACGTGTAACTGGAGCAAATCTGAAAGATAAAACGTAACAACTAAGCTAGCTATAAATGTAGCATCCTTGTATTTACATTACATTATATATGTGTTTTATCGTTCGTTAAAATTCTGAGATAAAATTGTGAATGTAGGCTTGACGGTAGTGGATTCGAATCCCATTCAAAGAAATTAAAAATCTAATATTTTTTTCTTTGTTCTGGTGTCGTTGAGTTCCGCCACTCCACATACAACACCTTCAGAATTCAGCGGAAAGTGGGTAACGGAGTGTCCTAACACTAGACTTCCACTGCCTACTCTAAGGACTACATCAGGGATCAGCGTGAAGCCGAAAAAAGTATTGATATTATTGAGTTACTCAAAATAAACGAGTTACCATCTCGTTCATAAAAAATATTAGCCACTTTAAAACGTCTCACACATAATGTATATAAAGTCCACGAAAGAGATGCTTAGTGACATATAATTAGTCTTTATTCAGAATTATTAAATTAAACAAAACATGTAGCGACGGAAATTTAATAAATAGTACGAAGCGCGGTCCCTGCGGACCTCACCAATGTAAATGATAATTTCACAGTTAACCAGATGAAGATAACCAAGATACCGACTTGGGAACGTGTAACGGTGCAGTAGTCAAACGACGTGTCTTGGTACATTTCCTGTGTTCTCTGTTCACATCTAGTTCTCTTTTTTGTGGTCTTTTATGCACTCGCTATATGCTAATTGAAAATAACTAAATTGCTTAACACCTATTTGTTGACACAATACAGCTTTATCGGTGACATTCTTACTCTGTGGATATCAGAATAGTAATGTTAGATCGTAGGTTCAATTTTTCACTAATGAAAAAGATTTATATGACGATATTTTTTAGCTTCACGCTTTATGTACTACATGTAGCAGGGAAGGTAGAGGGAGCCTAGTGTTAAGACACTCGGTTTCCTACTTTCTACCGAATTCCGGAGGCATTGCGTGGTGGATGTCAGCGGGCTTTGCCTTGACATAAGGGCGAAGAAATGAAAATAGTAAATATTTCATTTCTTCGAGTGACAATCGAACCCACAACCTGTAACAATATTTTAAGCAACCCTATTAAACTTCTGTCTCCTATTAAACTTCACGTTGATATTTAAATTTTCAACGAAACTCGTCTAATGATAAGGCAACGAGGCTCCTTGGCGCCCTGATTCCTCCAAGAACACTAATTATGTCCTTAAGGCGGTAATAGCCCTTGTCACAGACAGTCATATGTAGTGAGAATATTACTTCGTTATCTTGAGAAGGAATATTTACTATGGTAACTGTGTTGTATTCCTTACGCTTATATATTTAAAGTTAAATTTAAAATATATTAAAACAAGCTTTGTAACTGTGGTGAAATGAAGAAGAATATATATTTCTATTACCGTTTTATTTGTTTTTAGGGTTAACTTTTAAGGAAAAAGGAACCATTATTAGATCACTGTGTTGTCTGTCTGTCTATAAACTATACATTTGTGCTTAAATCCTAAGAAATAACAGCCGTAACAAAGGGCAACATTTAATATTAAAGCCGCTAGTTCAAGTGAGGTGTCATATGAAACGGCTCTGGCTAAGCTAAGCCTGGATTTTTAAAAAATGTTCAAGAACTAACTAAAAGAATATTTACGGAAACCTCGGTGGGCGAGCTCGACTCGCGCATGTCTGGTTTTTTATTTTTGTATTTTCCTTTTTATTTTTTTAATAAAACGGTAGTAATTTTTTGTATTAAAATAGCTGAAAGTTGTATGTGACACGTGACACTGTATTGAACATAACATGCCTTCGTCGATATTTTTTTTAATTTGAACTGTCACTTTCAATCATACTCTCCAGCTTTATAATATTGAGTTGTATATGTTAGATATGTATGTATATCATGTTAAGTAAATTATACAAAAATATACTAATTGAAAGCAATTTCGTAAGTCTACTGTCTGCTGCCTTTAACTTGTATTATTGCATGTACTAAATAATATTTCCATTACCTTTTGTATGTCCGTTACTTACACTAACAAATTCGAAGATATTATTTTTAAACATTTTCGATAATAAATTTTACATATTTTGAAATTAATGAAATTGAAAATATAGATATTTCATGTAATTTTCTGTTTCCATCCCGTATATCGTAGCTATCGAACGTGCTCTCACCATCTTGACCGAGATCCATTTTAATATCGAATTTTTAATTTATTGGGAAAGCATAATGAGATAATTTAATTTGATTTATATGACATCTTTTTTTTTGCTATAACTAGATAAGTAACTAAAATACAGTCCAGTCATGGCAGGGGCAGGTGCACAAGTGCGTGACTGTAAATGTAACAGGTTGTGGGTTCGATTCCCACTCGAGTAAATTATACATTTAAAATTTTAATTACTTCATTCTGGTATCAACACAAAACGTGATGTTGGGTTCGGCCATAGGTAGTGTAGATATCCCGCATGATATTTAGTAGAACACGCAGCATAATAAAAAACTGAAATAGAATATCCTTAGTTGAATGAAGTCGTAAAGCTTAAGAAAAGTGCGATTGAGTATATAAAATTCATAACACAGTATAGTGTCTTACTTTTAGAAGCTCAGAGGGAGTTATATGAAATAATATTCTTTATATTAGTGTTATTGATATTAGATACTAAATGAGACTGTGAGTAGTGCTTAGTAAAGCTCAGTAACTTATATATTAGAGTTGTGTTTCTATTACTATAGTATGTTGTCGCTACTAACGAATCGCAACTCAGCAATATCTAAGGAATGTTTGTATTGAAATTACTATCATTTTTGCCGGCACACCAAAATAAAATAAAACAGGTAATATTAGGTTCCGTCATTTTATATTACGTTTTTTTTTAATTTGCCCTGTTTTCCATTAAAACACTTCTGTTCCTCACTTTCCACCAAATTCTTGAGATATTGCGTGTAGAGTGGCAGAACTCAACGCCTCGCTCTCCTAAATATGAGACGAAACCACAAGCGTCACATTTTATATTCAATAATTTCTAATTTACTTATGTTACTTTGACAATGTATTTTTTTACAATTTTGAAATATGTCATTTTGAAGTGCAGAGCACAGTGTTTTAGTACTTAATTTTCTCTGGAAAATAAATATTCCTTAAGAAATACTTTTGATAACAGAATAAGATGATCATACATAGTATCATAATATATAGTATTGCTATAGGAACACTATGTTTAAAGGATTAAACTTATTGCTGAGGTAAATTACAGAGCAAATTTGATCCCGCCTTCTCTCATAGAAAATCTCTACAATGGATCATTTTATTTTATTTTATTTTAACAGTAAAACGTTTTGATTTACAAGTACGAAATTTGTAAACGAAAAAAAGAAATGATCGCATTTTCATCTCATTCATTTCGTTACAATTGTACACGTTAAAATGTTCTATCAATTTTATGCTTTTTTACTCTTAATGGTTTTTAGGGTTCCGTACCTCAAAAAGTAATTCTTATTTCGATGTAACTAAACTACTTTGCCGTTTAACTTTCTTAAGTTAAGTATAATCGTTTAAGTCAGTCGCCAGGCGGCACGAATCAATCATGGTGAGACGAACGAGTTGTCGTTACTTACTTTAAAGAGTTCTTAAACCAAAATAATACCACTAAAGAATTAACCATGAAGATTTTTCTATATAGGTCCTTTTCATTTCTATAGGAAGAGAAAAAATAAGAAGAGGAAAAAATGTGAAATTTGAACCTATCCTCCAAATCACAGAGTAGACAGACTAGCTTGCTGTTTGCGTGATACATGTGACTGAGAGAAAATATTAAATATTTTATTTCATAGAAGGGGAATCCAACCTATAACCGCAGTCACATTTACAGTCACACGCTTGTGCCTGTGATGGAACTGTCTTCTTCATTTGACTTTTTTATTCTTTTTTAGGGTTTCGTGCTTCAAAAGGTAAAAACAAAATCATTATAGGATTATTTTGTTGTCACTTTGTTGTGTTGACTGTCATGTTGTCTTTTCAAAGTACACGAGGTAGAATCAAGAACAAGGAAATACACAGATTTTTAACAGAAAAAATGATATGGAAACAATATTTATATTTTATTTATTTTTCTCTACTAAGAAGCTTTCCAGACAAAGCATCAGATTCTATATATAATTTGTTTCTTTGCACTAAAGCAAGCTAAAGGAAGAAATCCTAACAACTTGTTTGGAATGGAAATTTCTTTTAAAGAATGTCTCTATTGAGAACAGTAGAAGCATGCGGTATATGAAATTTAACTCTTTATTCTCAGGTGGTAGAGTTAGAAGAGACATAGTTATAAAGTATATCCACAAGAACAATCAACAATGTTGTATCCCTAGATAATTCTTGACAAAAAGACTACATTATATAGAACGTTTTAAGCTTTTCGGTACTGACTGAATTCCATCGTTGTTTTTGTTTTACTGTTTTCAGTTTTATTTTGAGAGGACCTAGTATCCGGACACTCTGTTCTCTTTTCTTCGAGATTTTTTTTATAAAAATTTCATGTGTTGTTAAGTAAGATGTGAAAACTTATAATTAAAATGAGTAAGTAATTAAAAATAGACTAAATTAAACGATAAAGGTGATAGTGGTGGCGACCCCCGTATTTCCAAATAGAACATAGCTTTTTTTAACTTCATGCTGTGTCCCTCATATAGCAGGGTAGGCATAGGGAACCTGGAAACGTAGTGTTAAGACACTCCATTCGTCAGTTTCCACTGAACTCTGGAGGCATTGTGTATTGAATGGCATAAAAACGTTTACATATTTTAATATACGAAGACATTGACTTTTGTACTTAGCAAAAGGAAAAGAACATGTCCAACTATCACTCCACTATTCAGACGTAAATACTCTAAAATTTATACCCTATTGAATTTTATATATACGGAAACACAGAACTCTGGCCAAAGCATGGAAAGTAGTTTGTTTTAAAAATTCATTTGGACGCCAGTAATGTGAGCCTTTTTATATAACCTTAATAAAACTTTTAAAATTTTGAAAGATTATTCAAGCTTAACTACTGCCCCACAACGTGACTTCTACTGTCATTTAAATAATATTTAACAAATAAAAAATAATGCATAATATCAATATTTATTTTTAAGAATTCACATACTTTTTAGCTTCACGCTGTATCCCGCACACAGTAGGGTAGGCCGAGGAAACCTAGTATGAAGAGATTACTTTCTCCATTCATAATTAATTTATATCAAGGAGATAGAGTAGTAATATAATCATCACACAAATCTCTTTTGAATCATAATAAAACCTACAGCGTCCAGCTCAGCAATTAGAGTCCAGCTAATCCAGTAAAATAATAACTTCAGCTAGAATCAGACTATACTATAACTTACTCTACACTGATCGTAAATTTTAAACAATTTAAAATAACCATTTCAAATACACAACAGGACGTGACGGTACTTGCCCAGCTCCCATAACCCTGGACATGAATAATGAACCGCATATTCGCATGTACGTAAAATACTCGCAGTTCCAGGCTTTATATTTAAAAATATAAGAGAGAAATTTTGTATATGATTCCGACGTGGCGCATGGGACATAGCGTGTGATTGTATCCCGAAGGCAGCGGGTTAGATTCTTATTCGTGAGAATGAATTACTTAATATTTCCTTCTCTTGGCTCTCGCATCAACTCAAAGCTGAGTTCTGGTACTCAATACGCAAAGGCCCCTAAATTTGGGGGCCAACGCAGTGTCTTAACACTAGGTTCCTTCTACCTACCCTGGACTTGCTTTAAGTGGGATATAGTGTACAGCTAAAAAACTAAATAAACAAAATTGTAAATATAATTTCGTGGGAATATGACAAGTACTTGTAATAAAGCAATGGTCCATAAATTTTCGAGAAAGCTCGTTGCGTCACATCCGCAAACTGTTGCGTCAGGCTCCTTCAGAGAAAATTGTATTTTGAAATTGAACACAAAATAATTTGCTGACAGACCTTTGTTAGATTGTCAAATGTTTCGTAATTTAAATTTTTATTATCAAAAATGTGTGTGTGTAAAAAAATACTGTGTGCACTAGAGATAGAGAGGCCTTCTAAATTTGCTGAGATTTTATTTTTCGCATCTCGGTTCTTGTATCAGTTACTCTAATGGAACAGGCAAATATTTTAATAAAAAACGTTTCTTTTTGTATTATCGTATGTCTCGGTGAAAATATTAGTCGTTGGGCTACGAAACTTAAAGCTGTTCTGTAATGAGACTGAAAGAGCAATATTTTAAGATATAAATATTTCAGTTATTAAATACTTACCTAATGTAAGTGAGACCAGCCGTGGAGCAGGGGCACTACCGTGCACACATGACAGGCTGTGAATTCGATTCCCATTTGAGGAAATGAAATATTTAATATTTTCATTTTATTGCTCGGATAACCGAAGAAGTAGGCGGCGTTGAGTTCCGCTCAACACATGATCTCTCTAGAATTCAGTGGAAATAGGTGAACAAAAGTGTCTTAATGGTATCTGAATGTGAACATTACGTTCTCAGGTTCTGTCTGCCTACCATACCTATGTGCTGGATACAATGTGAATGGAGAATGGATGAAGAAAAAAAAAACATAAATTATTTTAATTTCTTGTTAAATTATCATTTAAATTAATTATTATCAAAAGGAAAATTATACATGGCAACTTAAGACAATAAATCAGCCATTTCGTTGGTTAAAAACTTTTTTTTTTCTACCATACGGCACCAAAAAAATCTGAATGGGAATCGAATCCGCAAACATCGTGTATATTCATTACTACTTTCATATTCTTTCATTTATCATATATCGCTCCTATCCCATCTCAATATCTAGGAAACAGTACACCAATAAAGAAGATATTGTAACAAATTCAATCACATGCTAATGTTTTTGAGGATATTACGCGGATCAATTTTTCCTGTCAATTTTGGTAAAGCGATTCGTGTTGACTTCGTGCGGATGTAAATATTCAGATGCGTGAACTTTTTTTATTTCTCAAAGGAAATCGAATGAGCTCTAGAGAAAAAATCAAATCCCGAAAAAGATTGTATGTAAAAACGTTATAAGGATCAAAGATAATTTTTCAGCCAACTCTTGTAGGTTATACGATTTAAGCAAAAATGTATTTCTTTATCTATCAAATATATGCTTCACATTATATCCCTCTTATAGCAGGGAATAGAGGGAACCAAATGTCAAGACACTCAGATCTCCACTTCCAGATATATTTTAGAGACATGATTTATTGAGTGTCGTAAGTCTTAGCCGGTTTATATTCCTACTAATGCGAGAAAATGAAAGTAATTCACTCCCCCATGTGGTATTCAAACACTGTATAATAAGAGGTCCTGATCGTGCTGGTACACTACGACGGCTATATAAAATATTCAGAAAACATAACTAGAAATTAATGAATGTACGAAAATGTCTTCGTATTTAACACTCATAAGTGTTGAGTGAGTTTTACAGAAATATGTTATCCATATTTTTGTTGCGACGATCATTTTGTATTAATTTATTTCAAATTGGATCTATAATATTTATTAAAAGAAAAATCCAACAAGTTCTGAAGGCATTGTGTGTTGAATGGCAGCACTGAACGCGGTGCTTTGCAGCGACACCACAGCTGAGAAATCGAACACACGACTTGTCGAGTTTGCTGTGACACGTGTGTGCCTCTGCGTTACCACTGGCTTCAAACATTAAGATATACATAATATGTACAAGTATATATGATAGTCAATGTATATAGCGAGTACCTGACCCAGTCCCCAATGTCGATCGCAAACGTCTCTGGCACGTATCACTTCACTCGACGAGCTCGTAACATCAATCTTCGATTTCTTTCGAAGAATCAAATAAAAATCTATTGCCAGTGAAAGCATTCACTCTCTATAGATTACCTGCGCGTAATGGATTTTTAATACGCTTAAGTTTTGTTTGGCGCTGTAATAAGATAAGAAATGAAATAGTATTATAACACTCAAATTCATATATAAAATATTGGGAAAAGATGTTAATACGTTATCACATATTTTATTGAAGCCTGTCATGGCTCAGTGGCATAAGTGTGTAAAAGTGATTGGTTTTGGATTAGATTCCCACTCGAGGAAATATTTAATATTTTATACTATTAATATTTCTCGCTCTATTTTTCTACTCGATTAATAGTTTTCGCTTTGGTGTCGAGGCGTTGAGCTCCTCCATTCAACATGCAACGCCTCTAGAATTCGCCGAAAAATGGAAGGAGAGTTTCTTAGCCTTTGTCTACCCTGCCATATACGGGATACAGCTTGAAGCAAACATATATTTTAAACCTTCCTAATAAATAAATATTATTTAGAAAAATCTGATATACAGTTACTAATAAAACTAGAATAGGTTGTCATATATTTTGAACTAAAATCATTTAATTTTTTTCTTATAAAATAATATCAGTTGAGTTCAATACACTCGTTCAGTATTCTCTATTTGCTTAATTTCATTAAAAATTTCAAATAAAATCGAAGCGAAAGCATTTTGGACGCCGTTAGTGTATAGAAGTGGTATATCAATATATATTTTTGAATTGTAGAGTGCGGTATAATGTGTTTAAGTTTTTTTTGCTTAAAACACTTTTACATAAATTGTAGTCTATGTGTTATTCTGATGTATGTAATTACATATATATATGCTATATTAGTGTAAAGTTTCATGTAAGTCCGTTTAGTGGATTTTGCGTGAATGTGAAACAAACATCCATCCTCACTTTTAACGTATAATTTATAATACTAGTAAATAAGAGTAAAGTACTAGTATGATACTTAATAACCATTATACAGTCCAGCACTCTCCTTTCTATGAAAATTGTATTATAAGATAGCGCAGGCTAGCAACCATTTACCGTTATCGAAGTGCTCCTTTAATTATTCAAGCACGTAACGAGGACGCCGAATGACGGCAAATACAATTCTAACTTAGTAATAGTTATTGCTTGATTTTTTTTTATAAATCAGCGAATATTGCTGGTGGAAATATCGCATAATATTCACTGTTTGTTTACAGCTTCGAGTTAAATTCTGCATCAGTCCGCATCAAGTCCTATCACATTTATTTTAGATTTTCATACAAAAAGAAAAAATAGAACTAACATAGAATATATTGTTTAGCACAAAGTCCTTAAAGGGGCTGTTAATATCAATTTGTCATTTGCTCTTGAATAGGGGAAACTAATAAACAAGCATGACGTAGGGAAACGAGAAGGCGTGAATAAGATATAAGTAAAGACTATTTATCTTTTACAAAATGTGAGAAACCACAGCACGTTATAGTATTTATGAATGACTACATTTTAATATCGCTAAGTTTATAAAATTGGAGAATTAATTTAGGTCATGTTTTTTAGGGTTCTGTATC
This sequence comes from Heliconius burneyi, assembly GCA_018247715.1. Lineage (NCBI taxonomy): Eukaryota > Metazoa > Arthropoda > Insecta > Lepidoptera > Nymphalidae > Heliconius > Heliconius burneyi. Next base: position 17,996 of record DWGR01000920.1, read on the forward strand.
TCAAAAGAAAAAATAAATCCTTTATAGAATCACTTATCTTACTTATTATTACGTAATATAGATGTATCATTTTGAAAGTCCCTTAGATATTTAGGAACTGTCCTTGGAGCACAGTAAAAATCAAACTTCTAAGTCAACGAAATCAAAAAATATGAGCGTTTTGCTGCATTTTGTACAAAATTCGCCGCCTAATAAAATCCTATAGAATACTACTCGTTTGATTTGTTTTTCCAAGAACTTCGACCTTACATTACAAATGAAGGAAAAACATACAAAAGTAAAAATTTATAGGCAATTTTCATGTTTTTACTCTTATTCCAACAACATTACTTCATATGTCTTTACTTATAACAAATATATTTTGTTAAAATTAATTAATTAAAATCAGTATCTATGATACTGATTTTAAATTTCTTACGAATAAAATAAAATACAAATTGGAAAATATGAATATGATTTTATAAATAATGACACGCCTTGGGAATGAGATGCTCCAGCCTGTTTCAAAGGTTATCAATCAA
>DWGR01000921.1:0-18514 GCA_018247715.1 Heliconius burneyi
TGGAGTACTCTTGATCGCCTTCGCCCAAGTACTGGTGGGATCGGTTCTTTTGACGTTGATCCTGACGCATGGCAAACTGTATGATGATATACATCTCACATCTAATTCACAGTGTAAGATTTTTTTTATTAATTTGTAATATAGAGGTAAGCTTTATACTGTATAATTTAATATAGCAGGAAAAGAAGAAGAACTTTTCGCTGAATTCTCTGCGTATTGAGTGCCGGAACTAAACACCGCGCTTTGATATTGTACTATATTTATAGTTTATAAATAATAGGTAAAGCATTTAAAGTATATTTATGTTGTAAGTATATATAACGTATAATTTATATTAAATACGACAGAAAACATTTCATTGCTGTGTGTGTGTGTGTTTTCGCTATTCAAGTCGTTTCATTGTAACATATATATTTAAACGATTTTTTTTAAATGAAAGGTTTATGTAAAATTGTGAGACCGTTATAACGATGTGTTGGATGTCAAGCAATTTGTAGGTCTTCTTCATTGTTGCATCGGAACTGATGCCCTATATATAAAAATATTTAAATAAAATATGTATTTATTTTTAAAAACTGTAAAGCGACGGTTGTGGGTTCCATCCTCACTCGAGTAAATTAAATGTTTACTTAAAATTATATTTAAACACTTCCGTTGTCCAATTCATCCCGAATTCTCGAGACAATATGAGTCAAGAGCTGAAATCAACGTAGCGCTTTGCCTCGTTATCAGAGCATTTTAAAGATCGAGAGTTGGGTCGAACCCACAACCAACGTTTTACGTTGCACGCTTTAGCCGCTATGCCACGATGACATAATTTATGTTTCAGTTTCTTTATATATTATATATTTTCAGTCATGAGTATGGCGTCCGGTGCGGTGCTAAGCGGGGTGGCCGGTGCAGGAGTCTTGCTGATCATTGTAGCTCTTACTGAAAATTGTAGGGCCATGTTGGTATGTGATTTTTTTCCAAAAAAGGTATTTTTTTGGTCGATCACCGACATTATTTACTGTCGTTTAAGAAAATAAAATACGAAAGGAAGAAAATACTAGCACGTACATAGCATTTTTTGGCTTCTCTAATGCTCAGCCCCCGTAACGAGTCCCCTTTAATATTCACATAAAGCTCGCCTCCTCGTCCAATATTTAAACTATAAAATTTATTATTTTTTAAATTAAAATTTTGTATCTGAGTTCACTTATTATTATTTTAATAAAAGATAATATTACGAATGTTTTTACTTAAACTAAAAAGTTACCCAAGTAGAAACAGGACAACCATTTCCAAAGCTAGCTTAAACAAATGAAAATGAAGTAAAAAGAAAAAAATAATATTAAGGTTCCAATTAAAAATATGGTACACTATCTAGAATTAGAGCTGAAAATGGAAAAAAATTAGAGCTTGCTACTAGGTTGTCCCGTACTTTGCTATATGCCTACGCTGTAATGTAGTGCTTAACTGATGTGACGTATTGATCTATTTGTATTGTGACCGCGGTCTGCCCGTCATGTCTCTGAGTCAGATCCACACCAAAGATGTGCTTGTTTGGTTAACGAATAATAATAGTTAATACTTGTATATTATAATTCTAGTAATTTCTGCATTTTCATATAAATATAGAAAAATATATATATTTATAATGTCATATAATAAGAATTATATGATACGTTTACAGTCACACTTACCGCCGATTTGCTACGACAACACTAATAGTAGTAGTCTAAAGTTTAATATCTTCTGTGGGGAATCGAACTCATACTTATTGTAAACAGGCAATATACAATGTTTTTATGATCATTGATTGTTTAAATTTCACTCTGAATAACAAATCTAGTAGACTTTTTTTGTTGACTTTACATCCGTCGACGTAACAAAATGTATAAGACCTCTAAAAATATATTTGTTATTTGTATCCTATAAATAGCAAACAAAGGGGGGCCTGGGAAAATTCTTGAAAATATTTAATATTTCACCCCAAGAGTGGAAATCGAACTCACATCAAGCGTGTACATTCGCACGCCTGCGCCACTAATGGCCTCTACAAATACCCTCCCTTATTTTAAATGAAACAGAACATTTTATTATATTTAATTAAAGGTACACGACTTGATATGATGTGGATATTTCAAATTAGGTAATGCAAGTGTAACGAGTCTGTGGTGCAGTTGTACTTTTGATATTAGAGTATTCAATTAGTATTGAGGCCAGTCGTGGCGCAGAGGTGCGAGCGTAGCTGTACAAGCGACTGGTTGTGGGTTCGATTCCCACTTGAGGTAATAAAATATTTTATATTTTCATATCCTCGCTCTGGTAGCAAGGCGAGACAATGTACACCGTTCACTTACCGCTCAACATTATATCATTGTACGTCAAATCGGGCCGAAAGGAGACAATAGAGTGTCTTGTCACTAGTTGTTATCTGCCAACTATACCAGTACGGGGTTGGACGTAAATGTAATAAAATATATAAGATATGTTACTAATGATTATTTAACTTTTCTAGGTTTATCTATTGGTGGCAATATTTGTATGGGTGGCCATAATGTCTCTAGCTCTCACCAAAATTGGCAGAGCCTGCACTCGCTTTAAAGATGGTATGAGTTATAATACCTTTAAATTTAACTAATTTAGTTAAAATATTAGAGTAAATTAGATATTTGACTTTTGTCTGTGGTCACAAGTAGACAAAAAATAAAATACTAATCTCTTAAACAATTACTAAAAAGTATATTTTTAAAATATTTTAAATATGAGCATTCGCTCAGTCCCTTGTTCACTTCAGAATTAACATCTATCTATATAGTTACATATAATTACATTGTAACTAATGATATATGAGAAAATCTATTATTATTGGGTGCATGTAGGTAGCACTGTAATAGAACCCAGAACAATGTTTTTTACAATTTTTGGGTGTTTCTCTGTTTGTCTGTTTGAATGCATTCGTGCACGCTAATCTCGGTAACGACTTGTTCGATTTTGATGGAGTTTTCATAAAATTAAATCAATATAAAGTTTTATTTGGCAAAATTAATTCCAATGTAATTAATATTAATTTTGGCCGTGTGTTCCCGGCTTAATGCCGGGCTCCGGCGCCCAGCTACCCCAAAAGCTGGCAACGCACCAGTAGCTCTGGTGTTACGCGGTGTCGTGGGCGGCGGTGATCACTTATTATCAGGTGACCCGTACGCTCGTTTGCCATGCTTTTACCATAAAAAAAAATATAATCTTTAAAACAACAAAAATATAACACGAAAAACAAATTAGTAAATAAATAATTTAGTACAAGCGGGCGAAGCCGCAAGCGGATCGCTAGTTGGTTATATAAGCATCATTGAATAAATATTTTATCAAAACAACAGAACTTTTTGATTGTCAATTCATAAAACAGTTGTATATGTGGGGACAGATACACAAAGCGAACACGTCGAGTGGGGACGAGCTTAATTCAATTAAGTTTACAAAAACTCTTAATGAAATAGTGTACGGTATGAGTTAAAAATACAAACTGTAAACTTGATTGTGACGTGGAGTGACTCCTCGTATAAATATTTGTGTAATCACAGTTTTAAATTGCACTCGATTCAATTGTTTTGTTTGCGAGTTATTCAAGCTGGGAGTATGTACATATGAAAGATAAAATCGTGTAAGTTTCGTCCAGGATGCTGTTTACATTAAAAATATAAAACGCCAGTTGTGATGCAGGGGCATTAGCATTTGGGGTGAAAGGTTGTGGGTTCGATTCTTACTAGAGGAAATGAAATATCTAATATTTTCATTCCTTCACTCTTGTGTCGAAGGAAAGCGCGGTGGTGAGTCCTGACACTCAATATTATATATATTTGTTTCACAATGCCCTGTGAATTTGGGAGAAAGTGGGGAACCGAAGAGTATAAATGGAAGCGTTTCTATCTGCCTACCCTGTATCCTGTATATATATTCACCTCCTTTTCTATCTTTTATTAATTTTGTCTAGCTCCTAAAATCAAAGATGAACAACACAGGCTCGCCAATCTTGCGTGCGTTAGCGGTCTTCTCACATTTTTCGGAGCTGGTAAGGCTATATTGTACAAATATATTTTTATTTACAAATTCACTCTTTAACCCGCATATAGCGGCATAATATATTTATGTAACCCAGTAAATATATAAGTCAATGGGCGGTATAAGATTATATTAATATGTTCTACATGTAATCTTCCATTTCTGAGTGACTGACTCACAAGGCACAGTCAAAACAACTGGACATCAAAAGAACTGTAATGCGATATTTAGTTTCCCTGGGAAGTATCAAGAGATATTTAATAAAAGGAATGAGGCCAGTCCTAGTGCAGAGGCACAAAGTGTGACTGTAATTTCGACTAATTGTGGTTTCGATCCCCACTCGAGGAGATGAAATATTTATTTAAATTTATATTTCCATTTTTTCGCTCTGGTGTCGAGGCAAAGCGCGGCATTGAGTTCTGCCACTTAACACGCAATGCCTCCAGAATTCGGCAGAAAGTGGTGAACGGAGTGTCTTAACACTAGGTTCCCTTTGCCTACCCTGCTGTGTGTCGGATACAGCGGGAAGCTAATTATAATAAAAGGGATATTACGCAAACGAAGTCGTAGGTGCTAGTCTACTATATGTATTTCTGTATGCTATTTCAAACTGAATCCCAAGTTAAAATCAACTGCGGGTACGTGCGCACGCAAATAGATGCTTTGTACGTCCCTTTGAGCAGATGCATTTGTATGAGAAGTTCATTACTAGATTGAAAATGATCGAGATCTGATCGCCACGCATTAACTAATTAATGTATTCATCCCATCAAAGGCCGTTTCGATGCAGATATTATTGGAATTGGATACGGTATTGCTTGTGTGTATAACTTTATATGTGTAAAAATGTTTATCTTAATAAAATTGAGGCCAGTCGTGGCGCAGGGACGCAAGGTTACTAGTGTAAACGAGGTATCCTGCATCATGACATCCAACCAGCGCTTGCTTGGGCGTTCGGGAGGTCTAGCTCTAGAGACAGACATAGCAAGGCACTCGCTTATTGTGCTAAATCATTATTTTTGTTTGTTTTTGTCGTTAGAGGAAATTTTTAAACCTAGACAAATTGTAGGGAGAGACCAAAATAAATTGTAACAAGAAGAAAGAATTTCAACGTAGCCCGATGAGAACGTATGGCTTGGGTCGTAGCCCTTGGTCCGTTACCAAACGGCATTGGTTCAAATCCTGCTACGTTTATATGTTTTCTAAAAATTATTTTCCTTTCATAAGTGTGGAATAACATTTTAAAAAGGTAGTCTTTTATGTTTTCTTCCGTCGATATAAATATACAAGTAGGTACATTTTGGTTCGTGTGGGGACGCCTTTCTGTCTTCTATTGATCTTGCAATCAAATGTAGCCTTTTAACATCCAATGAACCGTAATATCAACGTATGTCATGCTTCAGATGTAAAGATTTTGTCTTTGTCAAAATCAATAAAAAAATCTTAAAATATTAATGTTATAAGTTATTTAGGGAGCCAGCCGGGGCATAAATGTACGACCGTTTTTAGCGAATAGTGGGTTGGGTTCCCACTCGAGAGACTGAAATATTTAATATTTTCATGTCACCGCTCTGGTTCGACATGCCTCCAGAATCCGCTGGTAAAAGGGAAACCGAATTTTAATGGGAATGGAGCATTTTAACACCAGCTTCCCAGGATCACTTTGCCACCTTGCTGCCTGCCATGTCCAGGACAAAGTGTGAAGCTAAAAAAGAAACCTTACTTGGCTGATTTTATAAGTTCCGTTAAAGCTCAAGAGGTAATGACAGTAATGTAGAAGTCAATTTCATCCTGTATCCCGCATACAGCGGGGAAGGCAGAGGGTACCTAGTGTATATTCCGTTCCCGACTTTCTGCCGAATTCTGGAGGCATTGCTTGTTAAGTGCGGAACACCAGAGCAAAGAAATGGAAATATAAACGTAAATAAATATTTCACTTGCTCAAGTGGGGATCGAACTCACAACCGTCGCGTTACAGTCACATCCATGTGCTGCTGCTCCACGACGGTACTGTAAAAGTGATGATTTTTTATAATATGTTATACAATATTAAGTAACAACAATAGAGAGAATGTCTTATTTTGAAGTGGTGTGGACTTTAAAGTTTGACTACAAGCGCGTTGGTTTTAGGTGTGATTAATGTTTTTGTTTTTTAATTTTGTTTCAATGCGTCTCGTTCTTGTTATCTCTGTCTCTCCTGCTTTATGCTCTCAATGCATCCCTTTTCCTCGTTACTAGAGCACGAAAATGAGAATTAAGCATTTCATTTCCTCGAATGGAAATTGAACCCACAACCTGTACTACAATCACGCTGTTGTGGCTCTGTACCACAAATGACCACAAATTCTATTACTTTGGTTACTATGTATTACTTATAATATTTATTTAAACTTAAAAAACATTTGGACGTTTAATAAGCAATCTTAAATATAATTTATCATTTCAGTTCTGTACTTCTTCTCGTTCGTCGTAGTGTTCAGTTTCTACCACTTCCGCTACGTCCGGCGCGCCATATTGCTGCACGAAGCTGAGTGTGACTAACAATGAGCATTTGAAATTTTGTGATTATATACAATTTTTATGTACACTTTGTTTTATTATGTTCAATAAAAGTCATATTTTTTTGTTTCAGCTTCACGCTACGCATCCCGCATATAGCGGGATGCGTAGTGCGCGAACTTAACTTCAGTATTTCCCTTGTTACCGGAGCGAGACAATGAAAATAATACCAACGAGTGTGAATCGAACCTACAAACATGGCGCTCATATTTAGATGCTGCGCCACGTTAGCCTCAATGTTATTAAGTCAAATTTTATTGTATTAAGATTCTGCTAGCTTTATGTTGTGCGTGGGATATGGGAGATACCCATAGGCAGATTGATGATACTCTGTTTTTAGGCTTTCGATCCCCACTCGAGGAAAGGAAATATCTATTTAAATTTATATTTTCATTTCTTTGTGTGTTGAGTACCTCCACTCAACAAACAAATCCTCCAGAATGTGGTGAAAAGTGGGGAAGGAAATGTGCTATCATAGGGTTCCCTCTATCTACCCTGCTATGTGCGGAATACATTCGTGAAGCTTATTTAATTATTTAATTGAAAATACTACGTGCTCTACACGTAGTATTTGGAGTTGGTTCATAATATCTGCTGTACGCTACATATGATTATTATTTTTTAATATATTTTCTATATTTTTTTGTTATCTTTATATGTATGATATGTATTTTTAACTCAAATTGAAAACAAGATACAATTGTTATATTTCCCTGTAATCAAATGTTGGTATTTTTCACAAAAAAAAATATTAATTCTCTAAAATGATATTAGATCTTTTTGATACAGGTAGGTATAAAGAGATCAGTTTCCAGTTTCTTTTGTGCAATTTAGTTTACATATATTTTTAAATTTTTTCATCATCTTTGATAAATCATAGAACAAATAAGTCCACAGATATGTACCACTCTCTACTCTATAATAGTTATATGCTGGAAATATTGCCAGTAAGGGATACATAATGGTTTTCCTTATCAACGGGGAAGTAAGCGTCACTAATCTTTATCGTGTGATTTATTTTACACGAAGCCTGTACGCGGTGTGACCGAAGGAGAATGTTATTTATGATCTTGGACTATTGTTGAACTATTTGGATTACATTAGTTAAAAAATTAAATCAGCTTCACGCTGTACCGCACATAGTAGGGTCAGCAGAGGGAACCTAATGTTAAGAAACTCTGTTCCCCACGTTCTCCCCATGTCTTGAGGCATTGCGTGTTGAGTGGTGGATTTTAACGCCGCGCTTTAGATAAAATAAAAAAAATATGTAAACAAAAAACATCAACAAAAAAAAATTGTTATTTAAACTGTCAACAAGGGAAATGAGTTTCGATATCGACCAACAATATACAAATTTATATGTAAATTTCCTATAAGCTATAGTGAAAACTTTGCGGGAACTACTTAAACTGTCGACCTCTGCAGTATTTTTTGTGTCGACTTTAGATTAATGGGTGGTGTAATTTTATTCCTGCAGCGTCTTTGATTCAATATTTTCAACGATATAGCAGTTTACTTATACATTTATAATAATTTCTATAAAGTTATAAGGCAGCGTCTTAATACGCGATGGCTGTCAGTTCAATTCTCACCAAGAATTATTGAAAAGATTGCATGGAAATTATTTTTATTTTTGGATTCCGTTCAACACGTAATATCTATTACTGATCCACGAATATCATGCTAAGAGCGGAGATTTTCTTTCACGTCACGCTGTATCCCGCTCATAGCAATGTAGGAGGAGAGAACCTAGTGTTAAGACTCTTCAATCTCCACTTCCCTCCTCAAAGTTTAAGAAGTGGGGAAACTAACTCGCAATCTCGTTTACAGTCAAACGCAAAATCATTTCTATACATTTTAAATCTGTATTTATATTAAGAAGCATGTCTGTTTAATAAAGATAGAAATCTGAGGAAAAAACCATCATCTACAGCTAAAACTAATTCCAATAAGTGCGGCTATAAAATTTCGATAAAGCGTCGACGGTCAGGTTTACGAGTCATAAATATCACAAAATCCTCGACCAGATAGTAGTTTTACTGAAACATTATGTCGACACTGATACTGGAAATGTAAAAATGGAAAACTTACAACTTTTGAGGTTTTAATGTGTGTAAGTAAGAAAAAATTTTTTACTTCAAAATATGCAATTTATATTCGAAATAAATCCAGGCTGCTAATTTTTCATATAATGCCACTATGGAATGAGAATATTTGAAAAATAATGATTTTTCTTGTCTAGCTAGAAGGACTGCAGCTTTCAGTTTCATTATTCATCAAGTAAGATTTCTCTTCAGGTGAAGAGTTCTTATGTATAAGTAAGATCTCCCTCTACTTTTCAATAAAATTTATTTTTTTCTAGCTGCATACTTTGGCCCTAGAGAGAAAGTCAGAGAGAACGCCCTCTTTTTTCATACCCCTTTCGTTTCAACCACAGTCATTACATACCTCCCGTGAGGTCCTGACCCTTTTCGCGTAACCATCATCCAGTCTCATCGGTACTGTGTTTTTAACGATAACAGAGCTGATTTTCCTCAGTCTGTTTTACATTTTTTTTAAATGCTTCTCCTTTTATTCCGCTTAGCAAACAAAGCCTAGTATCTTAATATTACTTAAATAAAAACATTTTCATTCACTGGTGAGAATCAAATGAATATAAAGAAACAGCCACATTGTTTCTCAATTATCTTATAATTTTAGTTTGAATTTGCTTTAAAAAGTAAATAATCAGCTTCACGCTGTATCCCGCACGTATCAGGGTAGACAGAGGGAACGTAGTATTAAGACACCCCGTTACCCGCTTTCTGACGAATTCTGGAATAATAATTACTTAAAAAAGTACAAATTAGTTTAAATAATTAACTGTCTTTTTTTACTTCGAGAACCTTTTAAATCCTACATAAGTAATTGTTCTAATTATTAATTTAACAGAAGTGCTGCGAGGACGTCACTGAATTAATCCCAACATACACGGTTACTGTACGAGGGTTGTTCGTATATCCTTCTCAGTAATTAAACGAATTTAGTGAGGCTGGTTCCAAGGTCAGGTAAGTGCAGGTGGTCAGTGTACACCTGGGCTTACTTAACTTGACTTCAGCTAAACTTGGTCTAAAAAATTGAAGTAAATAATAAGAGCCGCAGTTAGCTTGAGTCCATTTAGCTTTATCTTTTCAACTCTAATACGTCTGAGTATGCAGAGGATACCTAATGTAAAGACACTACGTTCTCCACTTTCTGCCCAATTTTCAAGATATCGCTTGTTGAATTGCAAACCTCGATGCCACCGTTTATCTTATTCCACAGTAAGAAAATGAAGACAACTCAATTGTTCGAAAAGGAATAGAAGCGACGGAGATCAAAGCCGGTGGTGTAATACAACAAACCTAAAAGATAAATGTTTTATTGGATCCCGATCAATTCATTATTTCTTTTGAAGGTATCTAAAAAAATCAGCTTCACGCTGTATCCCGCACATAACAGGACACACTCCGTTCCCCACTATCTGCTGAATTCTGGAGGCTTTGCGTGTTGAGTGGCAGAAATCAACGCTGCGCTTTAATCTAATTTTATCTATTTTTTCTTAATATAATATTCAAGAAAATAAAGTAAATGAGTTAATTTATTATGTTAGTTATAACATAGTTAAATCTATCAATTCTATCAATCAATAAGTTTGTTACCATACTCTAAGCATCAACTATTCCTAATTAGCTCCGTACGTCTAGTTCCTCTACGTTATATACAGATTAGAACAATACTGTATAAACTTTGCTTCTATAACCCCCGCTCGCACTAACACCCTACAACGCGAGGCGAGCACGTAACTCGCTACCACCGAGGTATCTAATTAGGTTGAAATAATGAGTTAATACGACGTCGCCGATATAAGACATGTTCATTTTAATTAAATTCATTAATTGTCGTTACGTGTAGGAAGATTTTGTGAAGGTTTAATGTATTTGTGAGATGGAAGGTTTTAAAATTTAATTTGTTTTTTTATGTTCATTACGTTAAAGGACAACATCTTCTTCTAAATATTTATATACTAACAGCCCATATCCGGCTTTGCCCACTTAAGCACATTGATATATTGTATCAAAATCATACACAATGTCAACATTAATTGTAGCTTATGTTTTATTCTGGTGTATAAACTATGCAATTGTAAAGTTTTATTAAAATCCGTTCAGTAGTCTTTAAGGGAAAGTGAAACAAACATCCATCCTCATAAACATTCACATTTATAATATTAGTAGGATGTAAAAATTCTAGAAATATATAAAACATTACAACGAATGGCAGAGAAGAGAAGATATAACCTAAAAATTAATATAATTCAGTACCCCGAGTCGGAACCGAACTTATAGCCATCGCATACAGTCAAACGCTGTCTGATTGCGCCGCTGAGTCTGAAACAAACACATAATTACAAATTCATGTTCTTACAATATGTATAGACTTATGTGGAACGAAGTGTTTCGACATTTTGACGCTTTTCTGTCTACAATAGCAAGATATGAGGGTAGTTGTACGTGCGCGTACACTCGACAGGTTGTTGTGGATTCGAGTCCCACTCCTAGGAAATGAAATAAATATTAATATCACTACTGTAACGTGATGGCTGTAAATTCAATCCACACTTGAGGAAATTAAATATTTAGTTACAATTATATTTTCATTCTTTCGTTCTGGTGTCGATGCAAAGAGCGGCGTTGAGTTCCCCCACTCAACACGCAATGCCTCCAGAATTCAGTGGTAAGTGGGAAAAGGAGTGTTTTAACACTAGGTTCCCTGTGCCTAGCCTGCTGTGTGCAGGATTCAGCGTGAAACTGATCATTTCCTTGCCCTGGTAACTAACTACTGAGGAAAAACGGTTGGTCTAAAAGTGGGGAACGCGAATGTCATAGTGTTAACGGAGTGTCTTAGCACTAAGTGACCAGATTATCTGAACGTGAAATAAAACAATACATAAAACACGTGGAAATAAATAAACTATGAAAAATAGCACAGTGCAGTGCAATGCATTTTTCAATACATATTAGGGACTCGTTTTAAATTTCCTAGCCGACAGCCATCGTACAGTTTACAATTAGATTAGTTCATTTTCTATTAGGCTTGCTTCAGACTATCGATTTTAAGTCTATCGTTTAATTAAAACTTACGTTAGGTTTATTTTCAGCTTTTACTTTACGTTATGCTCCGGCATAACGGAAATTAGGTAGATGGATCTTTGTTTTAGGGCACTCTACTCTCTACTTTCTTCTCAATTATATGGATTATTTTTAGAGTTTATGTGGCGAAAGTCAAATTCTTCGCGTTTTTGCGTCGCATCTAGTTACCAAAGCAAGGAAAAAAATATGAATTCCTTTGAATGAGAATCAAACCCACAACCGTCGCGTTTACAGTCAGCCGTTAGTTTACGTTAAACAAATATCAAAACTAAGAAATGTGAAAAATAGTTTGTTTCTAAATTAATATCAATAAATAAATATTTCGAAAAAATATATGAATATTATTTTATTTCTGACTATTCTGTAATCTATTTAGATGTTATAATTCTTGTATTAAAAACATAAATGTGAAATCAAGGCCAAGTTCAATATTAAAATAATATTTTCAATGTGAACAACGCTAGCAGAAAATTGGAGAATAATATATTTTGAGAACGTATATGTCGGAGGAAATTGCGTAGTAAGTATGAAACATAAATTAATTAAGAATAAATAATGTTATCTTACTCTGTAAATGATGTAAATTCTGAAGCAGTGCCTGGGAACCCAGGTGTAGGCTTCAGGTACCCTTTCCGATATATCAACACTCGCCATTCACTGCTCCAGTCTAATGTAGTTACGGTCTAGGTCTTAACCACATTTGTAACTTCAATAATAATTGATTAACTATATAATCAATTATCCAAATAGTCGAGGTTAACCAGCGGTGGAACACGAGCAGTGCTCCGAGCCGTGGCAGAGCCAAGACTGAACGTACAATTTTTTTTCCGAATGGACTTGTTGCTGTTGACCTGGATTGGTCTTGACAGAGTCACCGGGCGGGGGAGGGGCGAGAGTAGCTCGCCCCTGAAGAAAAAAGTACGAGCTTTGATGGATGCTCGTGAAGGGTTGGCGATCGCAGGGGAATGCCCTGCGTACGCTAATCAGGGGGGGTTTTGACCGTTGGGCCCCGTCGCGCCGAGGCGCGGGCATGCCGTGAGATAGGACTGGCCTCGCCGCCTCTTTCGGCGGCGGAGAGTGTATCGTGAGACTGAGGAATGAATCCTACCTATCTTTTGGGCGTTTGCGACAGTAATTGGGTCGTCGGGATCCAGGAGGACTCTGCGAGGGCGTCGAAGAAGCGGGTCTGGGTGAGGAGCGTACTTACACGCTTCGACAATGAGTGGGTTGGAGTGGGAATCTGCACGCTCGTAGTAGCGCTTGGCTAGACGCTTGCAGAATTCCTTTAACTACTCTAATTCGAAATCTTTGTGTAGGTCAACATTGCGTACGTACCATGGGCATCCGGATGCCAAACGGAGGAATTTATTTTGGACCCTCTGAAGGAGGTCTATTTTGGTGTGTGCGAACACGACACAAGCATAAGTCATGATGGGACGGATGCAAGTTTTGTACAATGTTAGCTTGTTCCGAAGTGACATTTCACTCCGCTTGCAGATGAGTGGGTACAGCCTGCTCATGACGTATGTAGCTTTGTTTCTGACATACGTGATGTGCCGCCGGAAGGAGAGTTTCGAATCTAGTACGACGCCTAGGTATTTGACCTGGGATTCCCAAGGGATCGGTTTACCTTGTAGGTAAATAGTCGAGATGGTCTCATAACGCTTACGGGGAAAGAGGACGGCTACGCTTTTCTCCGGGTTAATCTCAAACCGCCACTTGCTAAGCCAGTCGCCTAGGGCGTCGGCAGCTCGTTGCAGTCTTTCGGATTCAAGCGGAGCGGTCCGTAGTGTAAAGGGCGGTATCGTCGGCATACATCGCAAGTTGGACTTTGTCTGTACGCGGGATGTCGCTAGTGTATAGCGCGTATAATAACGGTGAAGAGTGGAGCTTTGCGGGAATCTCGCACGGACGGGTCTAGAGGATGAAAGTGTCCCTTCTGATCTGTATCGGAACGTGCGATTCGACAGGTATTCCCGAATGATGTGAACGAGAGAGTCTGGCAGTGCAATACGACGGAGCTTAAAGAGCAAACCATTGTGCCAGACCTTGTGACCGAAGGCTTTGGCTATGTATAAGAAGATAGATCTACGGACGTTATATTTCGCGATATGTTCTGTAAGCCGATGAACTTGGTGTATGGACGAGTGGTGTGATCTAAAACCGAACTGTTCGTTGATGAGCAGTTGTTTTGCCTCGACTGTTTCTTTTAATCTACTGAGAATAATTTTCTCGTAAATTTTCCCTAAGCTGCTAATGAGACTGATAGGGGGGAATGAGACTGATAGCTGGATGGGAGGTTGGCGGGTTTTCTAGGCTTGCGGATGCCTATGTGAACGTACAATGCCCGTGCGGCCCTTTATATTGGCACTGCTCACAATGACTCACAATGACAAGCGATGACGCGCCTATTCGCCATTCTGATATAAGACGCCGACATATATAAATATGAACGTAGCGGGATTTGAACCCACACCTCTTGTAAACCGTCGAAACGCTCTGACCGACAAGCCATACGTTCTCTATGGCTTTGAAATTTAACTATTCAATATTTTATTCACTTTCTGTATTCTCACAGTATACATGTTTGATAGGAGATTTTCACCTTATCTTATACTCGCTTTCCTCCAGCAATTAATTAGTTTCCTTTGACAGTAGCTGGCTAGTTGTTGAGACGTTCTTCTTATTTTTGTGAAATAAGTCCAGATTGAGTTCAAGCGTATAACACGACGCTTATTACTTCGAGTACCACTCGGAGAAATTAAGATTTTTAAAATTTTTTATTAATTAACAAGTAAGACCTCTAAGAAGACGCGCCGGCCTAAGAACTATGTCGGATGCAAGTGCCTTGCTATATCAGTCCCTGGAGTGAGTTAATTTAGAAGTATTTTGATATTGTAGTAAGGTCGTTGTAACATTAGCTTGACCTTACCTGACCTTGCAAATTATTCTTGTAGTGTACCCTTTCATATAAAAAAGAATCATCGTAATCGGTTGGCGCGACATTGAGTTATTCGCCCATTTGTCGCGTACATACCGAATGCAAATTTAAGACTTACGTGATCTTCTCATAGATACCATTGTTAGAAATAGATCAAAAAAATGGGACCACATGGGAAGCACTACCTTTAAAATAAAAAAACAGAAGTCGGTTAAAAATATATGAATAAAATAATAATCACTCTTCTGTAGATAATTTCAGCCTTATCAAAAAAAAACTGACTGACCTAAAAAAACATAAACAAACTGAATAATCAATTTGTACGTTTCATACAAATATTAGTAATAAATGAATGGAAACCTATCGAACGGTTCTACAATGTTCTTTGTATTATCCGACCTCCTGTTACAGCTGTTTCCCCAGTGACCGCTGCCAAAGTAACGAATATCGTCCAATTAACTACCAACAACTAAGGGACTGCGGTTAAGCAATATTATATCGACGTGTCGTATGAAAGTCATAAGAAAATCTCTTGTTGGTTTTTTGTTGATTTTATTTTTAAGAACTCATTTTAAGGAATGTTTCCGGTAAATTAAAATACGGCGTTGAGTTCCACGAACTCCGCCCATACATGTCCATATTATGTTTCTTATATTGGTAGGTCTTGGATAATAGAGCTAGTTATACAGCATTCGATATTTTTTTTAATTAGATAATAAGGGCTGGGAATGGTATAATGGTTGCGGATTCGATTTCCAATTAGGGAGATGAAATATTTTCATTTCCTAGCTCTGGTAGTGAAAAAAAGAAAAGAAAGACCGGCCAGAGAGTACCACCCCTCCATCGAATTATCCTTTGTCATCTAACCAGAACAAATCATAAAAAAACAATAAACATCATAAATATACTATAATACAATAGTGTCCCATGTCTACATACTATTTCTATATGTAGACTTAATTAAAAAAAATAAACAATCCTCAATCCCGTGGAATATAATCCGAAAAGAAAAAGATTTCAATTGAATGAAATAATATCTCTTGAATCTATTTCAATTGAATGAAATAATATCCATTGAAATCTTTTTCTTTTATGTTTTATGTATCTATTCAAAAGATTAAACGATAAGCAACGTAAAGCCAAAGTCAAAAGTCAAACAACAAAGAAAGCCTAAAAGATTAAATAAGTTCTAAATAAGCATTTGAATTTCACTAAGAATTCGTCCTTTCCTTAATTTACCAAAATAAAATTGTTTATAAATAACAACTTGTAGAGTTTTGACAAACAGCCAAGGTAAGGGGTGGAAGTATTGGGCGCAAAAGGTTCATTGAGGAATCTTACACATCTAGATTCCTTGAGGAGTGTGGAGAAGCACCCATGGATAGATAGATAGATAAAAATATTTATTGCACACTTAATAGTATAAATTACATTAATTATTAGGACATAAAATGCACAAAGGCGGCCTTATCACTAAAAATGACTTTTTCCAGGCAATCAATCCAGGGATAGGATAAAGGTGAGGGCATAATGTGGTGCACGACGTGAATAGACTTAATATATATATATATATATATATATATATATATATATATATATATATATATATATATATATATATATATATCCACAGCGGTCTGGTTATAATAACAAGACAAATTGCGACGGTATCTTCTGGCACTCAACGCACGAAAATAGGACAGTGCGTGGAAAACAGAGTTTTTATTTCTTCTGCCTATCCTGCTTTATGCGGGATGCAGCGTGAGCTATAGTTAGAAGTTTTATGAAGAAAAAATATCTTTATCGCAAATTAAGTTGTGAGTCGCACCTAGTCTTAGGAATATAAAATAATTATATAGTGACGTATAATTAATGATGGTGCTTTTCAATTCTGTGGAGTTATTTCGATGCTTTATAATTGCCGTTACAGTTTCAAAGTACTGGTGTTTGTAAGCACACAATTGTTTGAGGATTTGAGACGAATGAACTAATCTTTTGTCATATTTCAAGTAAATATTTCTTAAACGGCTTATAAGTAGCGATATCCCAAATAATAAAGAAAGAGGATACAAGAGGAGGAATACAAGTTATAAATAAAGAGGCTTGTCGTGGCTCAGCGTTACAATCACACAAAGTGTGACTGTAAACGTGAAAGGTTGTAGATTCGATCCCCGCTCGGGGATATGAATTAGTTAATATTTTCAGTTTGCCGCACTGGCTGGCTGACTTTCAGAATTCTGAAGTGTTGAGACACTTCTCAACCCCCCCCTGCTGTGTGCGGGATACAGCGTGAATCTGTTTTTATTTGATTTGATTTTTATTATTAAAATATGTATAAAATAATGTAATATAAAAAGAGTTTCCTAATTGTATCACATAAAGACAAATTAAAATATCTTTACTGTATTGAACTGCTGATCGGCTGTTGAGAGGAACCAGTACTAAATATTCATTCCCTGGTGTCTACTAAGTAATATAATGCATTAGTTTTTTTTTATGGTAAAAAGGCCGTGTATTCCCGGCTTAGAATAGGATCACCCTGATACTGGTGGTGTCGTAAGAGGCGACTAAAGTACGAGTGGGAGAGTCACGTTGCCAGCAATGGCGACAAGCATGGCAGACTCGACCGGATCATTACCACCCCCGGCATTTTAAGCCGGCGTAGCCGGCGGGAAGTAGTGGCTTTATGCCACTGCGTTTCGCATTAGGTAATGCCGGGCTCCGGCGCCCAACCACCTCAAAAGCTGGGAACGCACCAGTAGCTCCTCTGGTGTTACGCGGTGTCGTGGGCAGCGGTGATCACTTACTGTCAGGTGACCCGTACGCTCGTTTGCCATGCTTTTTCCATAAAAAAAAAGGACAAGGCAAACGAGCGTTCGGGTCACCTGAAGGTAAGTGATCACCGCCGCCCACGACCCCGTGCAACACCAGAGGAGCTACAGGTGCGTTGCCGGCCTTTAAGGTGGAGGTAGACGCGCTTTTTGAAGGTAGCCATATCATATCGACCTGGAAACACTGCTGCGGGTAGGCCATTCCACAGTTCCGTGGCGCGTGGAAGGAAATTTCTATGAAACCGCACAGTAGTAGAGTACCACGTATCCAGGTGGTGCGGATGATATTTAAGTTTGTGAGGTACTGTGCGGTTGGAAAATTCCGCGGCAGGGAACAGGTCAAACAGTTCTTCAGAACACTCCCCATGATAAATGCGATAGAGAACGCACAGCGAAGAGACGTCTCTACGCAAAGCCAAAGTGTCAAGCCTTTCACAGCTCATTGGATTCCTAATGATTCGAACTGCTCTACGTTGTTTGCGATCAAATGGGACAAGCTGATACTGGGGTGCACCAGCCCAGAGATGAGAACAGTACTCCATATGAGGCCGAACCTGGGCCCTTTATAGGGCCAAACGGTGTTTTGGCGTAAAGTACCGTCTCGCTCTGTTGATAACCCCCAGTTTCTTCGAGGCCAACTTGGCTTTGCTTTCCAGGTGATCGCGATACTGACAGTCACTCGAAATATTAAGGCCCAATATGCTGATACTGGGCGCGGCTGTAAGAGGGGTGTTCTGAAAGTCTGGCGATACGATAAATGGGGTTTTTTTAGTGGTTAACGCGCAAATTTGTGTCTTCAGGGGATTAAATTGAACCAAGTTCCTTTCACCCCATGAAGAGGCATTCTCGAGAGATGACTCAACCGAAGACACAAGTTTATTTCGGCACTGTTCAGCGTTTTCCCGAGAAAGACTTGCACGGCCGGAGTAAACAGCGTCCACCGTGCTATCATCCGCATAGCAATGAAT
>DWGR01000922.1:0-18508 GCA_018247715.1 Heliconius burneyi
CTCAGAGTGTAACACGCGATGACACTTCAAATACACTGATGTAGTTTTATCCAACTACTTTTTACTATGTGATTTGTATTATTAGATGTTTGTAGTCGACGAATCGTGCTCAGATTTGATATGATATTGGAATATTATTTTATATTTTTTCTTAGTTTCACGCTGTATCCCGCACATAGCAAGATAGGTAGGAGAAATCCAGAGAACCTAATGTTAAGACACTCCGTTAGCATTAAAAAACTTCCCCACTTTCTATCGAATTCTCGTGGTATGGCGTGTTCGGTGGCGGAACTCAACGCAACAGCTTGCCTTGTTACCAGTGTACCAGTCCCCCAAATGGGGATCAAAATGACAACCTTCCAAACCTTCGCATTAACAGTCGATGCACGCTTGTACCCTTGTTATGAAGGTCTCTATGGCTTTATGTATAATAGTTGAAGGTAATCATCGCTGTACCTTGTCTAGCCGGACTAGGATATCCATATTTTATTACTGATTGAAACAAATATACCTATATAATACGAGAACCGAGTGAAAGTAAAATTCACGTACCGATGGATTAATATGTAGATAATAATTTCATGTAACTAATATTCTAATTGTATGGTAAATTCAGTTATTTGTGGTTTTCACTCGTAACAATATTGCATTTATAACATTTAGTAGTTAAGCATGTGTAATGCATCTATTTGCAATTGCAGTCACAAGATCATCTTTCAACAGTTGATAATATTAAATTGACTGAAAAAAAAAGTGTGAAGCAAAAAAACCTCTTGATTTAAGCATTTTAATATGCAGGGAATACAGCGTCAAGCTAAATAAAAAAAGTAAAAATTCATTCATAAAATTTTTCAATATTTCATTTGTGAGCTGTAATCTTTTTTTGTAGGAAGTCTTTAAAATTTGGTAAAAAAAAGATTTTTAAACTTATGTGTGTAAAATATCTTATGATTTCGATTCCGATTAACTAGAAAGCTGGAATCATTCTCAACTACCTACCTGTACCTACACATATTTTTACGGAAAAACTATTATTGTAATACATAAAATTTTACTTTAATCTTTTCTTTATCTTTTCTTCGACATTTATATAATCTATGATACAATTCAGATAGCACATATTCAGACAACACATATTCACAATTCAGACACCTCATATTACAAAAGCTTGTATGTTTGTGTAAGCTATACATACATACGTAAGCTCAAAAAACATTACCCTTTTTCTAACACAGTCGGGTAAAAACATATTGTGCAGCATCCAGTTCAATATACCGATCGATTGAGCCGCGTAATCAGAATGGGATCGGTGGCTTAGCGGAAAGTAAATACTATTTGTAATTGTACTGCAATAGCTTTTGTGTTTGCTCTTCGATCTGTGCTTAAGGTTTAGATTTAACCGTTTTATTTGAACCGTTTGTTTTTCTTGGTTCACATTTCTGTATTGTTTCTTCGACTCGCAAGTTGCAATTAACGGGTTTTCTTAAGAGAAAGTAAAGTATTAAGATTAATTGAACAGTCAGTATTAAAGTAATATAAAAACCAGGCAAGTGCAAGTCTGAATTTCGAACGATGGGTTCTTCACCATTATCCATAGTAAAAATAGGTCAAGTGCGGTTTAGATTTATATACTGAGAGTTTTAGACTAATTTCAAGATTGTACTCGTATATCAAATTAGAATTGGAACATTGGAAGTCAAATTTATAAAAAATTTTCTATGAAATATCTATAAATTTTAACTTTTTGTCTTTTTGTCTTTTTCTCTTCATTTGTAATGCCAGTTTTCTCTTCGAAGTAAATTTTATAACTTTAGTTTAACAGAAAGTAACCTATAGGTTTTGATTACGCAATGAATTTCACACTAAATCTAAAGCAAAAACGATGCATAAACGCTCGCATCTTTTGGTGGTAAGCTGATGTTTTCTATTTCTGGTTAATTATTCAGAAATCATCCACGTGATATGGAGATAAATGATTCCGTATAACCTTCTAAGGTAAAACATAATCCTAAAAATAGAATTAAGTCGTACCTTATACATAACTTTATTGTCCCTCTGACTGCCTTTTATTATTTATCTGGTCATTATTGAGAGGTATCAAAGTAAAATTAATATCGAATATTAACGTCTACGGTCCTTTGAGCGTAGAAAACAGTAAAGCTTCTAGGTAGGTAATAGAATTAAAAGATACGAGCATTTGTACATCGTTTTTACTGCAGTTTGAATTGAGTTCGCCACCCAATCAAAACTGTTAGGGAAAGTACTCGCCGTTGAGTTCGATTTGCACTTGACCAATTTTTTTGTATTTGTTGTTATAGCAGCAATATAAATACATCGTCTGTGACAATTGCAAATCCTGTCCTGTTTTGTCCATTGGGTACGGAACCCTAATTAGTATATATATATATGATGTTTACATGTCAGTTTTACCAGTTGAATATGGTTTTTGGGTATTGTAACATTATTTTGAGCTTCACGCTCCACGAGGTCGATTAATTATTCGGTTCGACAAACCTGATTTTCCACTACCGCATTTTATATGAAATGGTTTTTATACATCAACTTAATCCCGATGTTATTCTACGTGATCTCATTAGAGCGCGGATAATGCCATGGTATTATAAAGGGTCGACACTCAATTTAATGTGGTAGAGTTGGTAGAATGGGTTGGCTTTTGACTATATGATCGATGAATATGGATTCGATTTTAGCTGTGAAGAATGTTTATTTCTATACGGTAGAGTAGGTAGAGAAAACCTAATATTAAGACACGACGTTCTCATTAAGACACTTCTATTTACCAATTTTTACCGAATTTTCTAAGCATTACGTGTTCACGGCTGGTTCTCAGCCCCACGCTTTACCTCGTTACCAGAGCGAGGAAAATTAAAATATTAAATATTTCGTTTCCACGAGTTTCCACGACGGCCTGCTACTGCCTGAATTTCGGAGACATTTTGTGTTGATTGGCGAAACTCAACACCGTGCTTTGCTTTGTTACTAGAACGGGATATTTGAAAACATTAAATATATAATTTCTACGAAGGGGAATCGCAATCTAAACTTATCGCGCTTACAGTCCTACGGCGGTATGTTTTCTATGATTATTTTTTTTAATTCAATCATTCTAATCGATATCCATCACGAAGCCAGTCGTGGCGCAGACGCACAAACATATGATTGTAACGATATGATTATGACGTAACGATATGATTGTGACGTAACAGACTTTGAGTTCGATTCCAACTCAATAAAATGAAATATTTTATATTTTCAACCCTGCCCTCTGGTGTCTACTCAAAGCGGAACATTGAGCTCTGCCACTTAACACGAAACACCTCCAGAATTTAATGGGATCGGAGTGTCTAAACACTCGGCTCACCCTGCCTACCCAGCTATATATATGATACAGCATGAAGCTAAAACGTATCGTCTTAGTTAACCTTATTAATTATTTTGCGATCACTTATTTTGTCAAAATAAAATTAATCGAAAATGTTTAAATAATTACTTGTATTATTCATATTGTTCTGTAGGTTGACGACTCAATGCGAATCCCTTGCGAGTTATGATCAACCAATTGTATTGGCTTTTGTTACACGCCATTGTTTAAGATACCTTTGTGTTATTGTAGCGAATTAGATTTATGTATCACTGTTTATTATTTTAATATTGAGAACGTCGCGTTGTGGTGACTCTGAGCAAAAAAGAAGATTGCACAGGTTCGAATCTCATTTGGGGTAAAATCATATTTAAAAATTTAAAGATCTAGAATTAATTGTTTTGTTTTATTGAGTTGAATTAGATTTAAGTACCTCAACAAGTATTTATTATTTTAGTATTGAGACCTTTGTGGCCAGCAGCTGATTGCAAACGAAATAAGCACATAGGTTCAATTCTTGTTTAGGGTAAATTTATATGAAAAATTAAAAAGTCAAGAAATAATGTCTTTGCCTACAAACCAAAAGCAACATCAATTAAAACAAAATATTTGCCTAAAAAGCGTTCAGGCTGGCAAGTCTCAAGAAGTTGTATTCACTGACTACTTAATATTAATCGCTTAGACGCTGCATAAAGGCAACTTAGTTTTCGCTGCAGTAAGACCTTCTATGTAATGTGAGACTTCTAATCCAGGTACTAGAGATTCTCGACATTTAAATAATACTAGTGGCCCCCGCGTGGCTTCGTCCTCTTGTACATTTTTTTATCTTGATTTCTTTCGTGATCTAATAACATAACCATTTTAAAGGCAATATCCATACGCAGATAGCTAAAACTTTAGTTTATTCAATAAAACACCCACTTTGTAGCAATATTGTCGCATCCAACTCTTTATATAGACATAACTTTTTTATTTGTGAGAGAATGAAAATCAAATAAACACTAAATATTAATAAATTATATAAGCGAATTTTGCCAAAATGCAATATTGAAAGCTGCATTTCAATAGTAACCGATTTAAAAGCCATTTCTAAGATTAGCATGAACAAAAAACACAGATAAAAATTTAAAAAATCATGGTTTTGGATTCTAATAGATCGTTACAATTTCATTATAAGTATAGACTAGTTGTTACCATTGGCTTTGCCCTCTTGGTCATATTCTAAGTACCTCAAGTACCACCGTAGGGTTGCTCCTGCTCCTGCTTTTGCGGAAAGTGTGGCACGGATGTGTCTTAAAGGGAACGGAGTGTCTTAACACTT
Source organism: Heliconius burneyi (assembly GCA_018247715.1). Lineage (NCBI taxonomy): Eukaryota > Metazoa > Arthropoda > Insecta > Lepidoptera > Nymphalidae > Heliconius > Heliconius burneyi. Next base: position 4,704 of record DWGR01000922.1, read on the forward strand.
CGCTCTACCTATCCTGCTAGTACTCGTAAAATAGCGAAAAGCTAAAACGTAAAGGTAAAAATCTCCTGTAAAAGCGTATAGCTTAAAAATAATCTTGATAGAAACATTTACAAAATATATACATGTTAAAAAATATACAAAATAAATTCATAGACTTCTATGGTACTGGTCCCATTAAACTTAACCCGACTCCACAACATTGTTAACGCTGCGTAATTCTTCTTATAGTTCCAACTTCGAGTTGATTGCAAGTTTTCTATAATAATTTACAACTTAGTAATTATCCTTATAAGGTAATAAGTAAGTATACTGTATGAGTATTTTTATAAAAAATAAATTAAATCTTCAGGCTTCAAGCTGTATCCCACACACAGCAGCCAGAGGGAACCTAGTGTTAAGGCACTCCATTCCCCACTTTCTGCCGAATTCTGGAAGCAATGCGCGTTGAGTGACAGAAATCAACGCCGCGCTTTGCCTCGACACCAGAGCGAAGAACTGGAAATGTAAACGTAAATAAATATTTCACTTCCTCGAGTGGGGATCGAACACACAACCAGTCAGTTTTGCAGTCATACTTTGTGCCCCTGCGCCACGACTGGCCTTGAAAAGAGTTTCAAGTATTAGCTAAAAAATATAAAATTGATCGGAAAAGGAGACAAATTCTACATTAAATGTTCTTAGATAACCTTGAACATCAATGTATTAAAAAAATATTGAATTTCGAACCCTAATACATTTCAGGTAATAATGCTTTAGGTATACAAAATAACATATGTATTAAGAAGTTGTTAATCTTAGGTAACATAAACAAACGTCACAAATTGTTTTGCCAAATCGAAAACATTCAATATAAATTAAAAACTCTCATTTCTCTAAATAGAATAGAACCCACATTTGGCAGTATAAAAATTGTTTGTCTTATGTTATGTCCACTGAACTACTGTATATTTAAGTATATTTTTCAATGAATATCACACCAACCGTTCCCAATCTCCGCCGTCCATTTAAGGCAGTCTCTGACAGTCGTCACCGCTTCCGGTAGATCTTGACTCTATTTCCGTTATCCAGACCTATATTTTATCACCTTAGAGCTAAATCTAGGATACGAAAACGTTGGGCATCATTTTAGTTAACGTATATTTTGCTTAAATAAATATAGATTTGTAATATTGAAAACTTATTTCGCGGCATTGAATTTCTGAACACAATGTCTGAAATTTGAAAATTTGTATCAAGTTCCAGGCAATGGAAAACAAAGTGTCTTGACACTAGATTACTTACTAATGTTATTTAAGAAGAGCGGCGTTTAGTTCTATCACTCAACACGCAATGCATGCTGAATCCTGAAAGAGCCAAATCAAGCTCCTGCGTGCGGCATACAGCGTTAAGTTGACTAATTTTATTATTTATTTATTTATTTATTCTGTAATGAATGCAGGAAACGACAGAAAATGTACCATTAGATTTTTGAGATAGTAGTATTAGTATCATTTAGAACCTAGTGTTAAGACACTCGGCACCAGAGCGATGAAATGAAAATATAAACGTAAATAAATATTTCACGAGTGGAGATCGAACCCACAACCGTCGCGTCACAATCACGCCCTTGTGCCGCTTGATATTGTTTTATAATTTAAGAAAGTTTCATAAAATAATAACCATTCCACCGCAACTCGACCATATCTTACAATTATTAAAAACAAATCTACCATAAATAACACACAACCTTTATTGAAAAAGGGAAACGAAGCTGAAATAAATTGTCAAAATAAGCATTACCAGGAAAGGGAGAAAACACAAACAAAATGTATTAAATATTGAAATTCAGGTAAATCCCCGCAATCTTTAGATTTATCATTTCGGTACGCAATTCCTTTGTAATCTCACATAAGCTCTATTTTTCGAACAGATTGTAATTTATTTTCGCTTAAAACTAAGTATGGATTTTGGGAATTTTCGTCGCGTCTTTCTAGACTACAGGTAATTGGAGTCTGTAGACTTAAGCCTATTACGATTTCATTAATTTGTAATAAAATATTTTTTTATAGAAATTACCTCTTTTTGTTGGTATTGACTAGTAGATTTTTTATTTAAAGATTTTAGTCGGAAGAGCAAAATATGTAAAACAATTGATCATCCCGATTTGACAAGAAAAAGAACAAGGTTTATTTTCCTTGGTTTATAGTCCTCCATATATATTGTGTTCATGAAGGTCAACCGAGGTCTCCTCTTCCCTTCATTACTATTTGGATAAGGTATCTTATTTCCATTCTTTCAGCACTCGTCCTCTCAACGTTTCCAAGTCAACCTCATGAGGAGGTTTTCTTCATTGTTTAAGTAATAATAAAACTCGCTTACCAAGGGTTCCGTACCAAACTTGAAGAAATCGAGGATTTTCTGCAATTCTAGCTTAGTTTAGCGAGACCCCTTATACTAGCTTCTACATGCTAGCTACCTTATTCCATTATTCTAGGTCAACCAAAAGCACCCTCTCAATATCGTCTCCAGTTATAAGTATTTTTAAGTAAATGATTAAAAACGATTTTTTTACAAAATTAAGGGACCGTCGATTTAAGTATGTGTATGAATTCAGCTCGATACCTTCAAGCATTCCTGAGATAAAGGTTCTAGACAGATAAACAGACAGATAGACAAACAGACAGAAAGACAGACAAATAGACAAACAGACTGACGGACGGACGGACAACAAAGTGATCTTATAAGGATTCCTTTTTTCTTAAAGGTTGGGATGGAACTCTAAAAATACGATTTAAATCGAAAATGAAATGCGTAAATAAAGTCATACAAGAGAACAGATGCAATGAGAGAGAGAGAGAGAGAGAACGACTAACCGAGTTGGAACGGAGTGCCTTAACACTTAAACTATTAATATGTATATCTACATATATAAATATGTATTTTATTGTTCTATATTTATATGGTTGTATTTTTAATAATGAAGCACCTAGTGGTCATAAAACATAATTGCGCAATACAGTAAAATTTACTAAAAGAATATCGAAACGAAGTGATTAAACAAAAATCTTGACTGAGCTGCTTCGTATATGTGAAATATTCCTCTATAAATTATACAAATAAATCAAAAATAAATCAACTTCACGCTGTATCCCGCACACTGCAGGGCAGGCAGAGGGAACCTAGTGTTTTAGATACTCCGTCTTCCAAATTTCGGACGAATTCTGGAGGCATTGGCGTTCCGTACTTGGCCTTGACACCAGAGCGAAGAAGAAAATATAAACGTAAATAAATATTTCACTTCCTAGAGTGGGCATCGAACCCACGACCGTCGCGTTACAATCACACTCTTGTGCCGCTGCGCCACGACAGCTTCAATTATACAAAATATATCAAATTTTGCGCTCTCTCAGCGCTGCAGTATATTATATTGTTCCAAATTGAAAAATACGTAATTGAAAGAGAGTAGATGAAATAAAATATACATTTATATTCTTATTCGTTACCATCCTCGGTTATCGTACACGCTCGTTAAACTCAATATTTGCAAATTTTTGGGAACAATCATAGAGACTTTGATGGCGTAATACTTTGTTTTTTACTTAATATTGTTTTTTGAACATAGGAAAGAAAGAAGAAAAATATATTAAATACATTTATTCTCGTATATATATTTATTTATTCTCGCTTTGGTAACGGTAACGCGGTGTTTAGTTCTGCCACTTAACTATCAATGCTTCTAAAAATGTGTTAAAAGTGGAAAACGGAAGTGTGTTAATGGAAACGGAGTATCTTAACATTAGTTTCCCAGGTTCCTGCCCACTCTGCTTTGTGCGGGAAGATGCGTGTGAAGCTAAAATATACCGTAAGGTAAGATTCTATACTGGGTTAGTCATAAATAAAACTCATGTATTTACTTTTCTCTCGAACGAGATAATGTTACGAGTAACATAGTAGTAGTAATAATTTATATTTCTTCGCTCTGGTGTCAAGACAAAAGCGCGGCGTAGAGTTTCGCCACTCAACACGAATTACCTCCAGAACACGGCAGAAAGTGGCGAACGAAGTGAGTTCCTTCGGCCTACCCTGCCGTGTGCGAGATAAAGCGTGAAGCTGATTATTATTTTTTTAGTAAATTTGACAGAATGGTACTATCTCACACTGTACTATTTATACTGTACTGTCTCAGTGGTGACACTAAGCTTAGTGTTAGGCTTACATAAGAAAATGCGTAAATGCTGTTAAAATAAAAGAAAGCAAAAAACAACTTCAATCAGCAATGACCCAAAAACAGATAACTCACTAACTAAACTTAACGCGTAATTTCAATCTTAAATCTAAATCCTGAGATCCAACTAACATGTTAAGTCAACTGCCAGTAATGCGTCCTTTAATCAAGATTCGTTAAATTAGATAAGCCATCGACAAATCTGAAGATATATTTGATATGTTCTAATGATCTATGCCACAATATATTTACTATGTGCTCGACAAATTATTACCGCCATATTCGGTTTTTCCCTCATACTATATTATAGTTCAGTCATCTGTCAATACTAATATTTATCATATCATACAGTGTATTTGCTTTTCAGAATATTATGGACTGTGGGGACTGAGGTGGAAATTATGATATTGGTTGACATTTCAGAAATTATGTAGGTATGTTAAAATGATGATAACGATAGGTTTTGGTTCTATTACTACACGGGGACATGCAGTGGCTTTTATAAAAGTGGAGAAGTCTCTGTTAAATAATAACAATAAACACGCTAAGGTCTTAGAGAATTTCCTGATTTATACACACGCTTTATATCCGCATACCAATAGGAACCTAGTGGCGGAACTCTATATCGTATGCTGTATACCAGAACTTGGACACAGAACTGATAATATTTTTTAAATAAAAGTATTAACTGAGGCCAGTCGCGTAGCTGAGACACTAGTGTGTGACTGTTAACATGATAGGCTGTGGGTTCGATTCCCACTCGAGGAAATAGATTATTTAATATTTCCTTTACTTCACTCTGGTGAGTTGCGTGTTGAGTGGCAGAACTGAGTGCGCGGCGTTGAGTTCCACTCACCACGCAATGCTACTAGATTTCGACGGAAAGTGGGGATACCTAGTGTCTTAACTACTATCTTTACCTAACCTGCTACATGCGGGATACAGCGTGAAACTGAAAAAAATATATTATTAATCACCCTATATAAACACCGTAGCTGTGCGACTGCGCTACAACGACCTTATTTGACTTTTTTACGCTAGTCATTCATTAGAAAACTCTATATTGAAAAGGAACCGCTAACTTGTAACGCTCAGCCTTAAATTATAGCAGAATGTGCTGACGTTGGCACATTTCGCTGTTTTTTAATAATAATTAATACACTGACCTTTTTGTGATTTTCCGTTCGTAGTCAAATGGAAATAATATTTTTTTTCAACTTCACCTGTATCCACTTACCAGTGAATTTTGGAGGTATTGCGTATTGAGTGGCGGATCTCAATGCCCCCGCTTTGTTTCGATACCAGGGTGAACAAAATGGAAATAATGAAAAAATAAAGATCGAAATATCGATCGAGGAAATCGAACCCACAACCTGTCACGTATACAAATACTCTTTTGCCCCTGCGCCATATTGGCCTTTTATATTTTTACTCACTGTTGTATAAATGGTATTGAAAGAAATATTTATGTATAATCGCTTTGTGGCATCTACAGAATAGAATGCATATATGTAGAATACATACATGTTTACATGTATTTAAATGATGGAAACGAAACAACCAATGTTGAAAGTTATTTTAACAATAATAATTATTTTTATCAAAGGTATAAATGCTTTTTATCTTAAAGAAGCGCCTAATATTTGCAACTTAAGTATGGGTTCGAGAGCCCCATTACATCAATATTCGCCTTCATTGCTCGAGCTCAATATAAGGGTTAATCAAAATCAGTTTCATACTGTATCTAGCGTATAATAGGCAGAGAGAACCTAGAATTAAGAAACTCCGTTCCCCACTTTCCGCCAGATTCTGGAGGCATTACGTGTTGAGTGGTGGAACTGAAATTAACAAGTACTGAAGAAATAGTTAAATAAAAAATTGCAATTTATCAATTTTATTTTTAAAATTCTTTAAAAAATACAACTAATGCTATCGAGCAATAAAAAACAAATTAATTCATAATAAATTGGAGCAATTTTTCATCAAGATTTCTTTTGACGACTTTTCAGAAAACCAGTTATTACTGTTTACAGTTATATGTTATTTTTCATGGAAATTTTATTTCTACTAAAATAAAAAAAAGTGAATATAAAAAAATCATTTCCGAAATGGAAAACATAAGTAGAAGCAAAACAAGTAGTTTTGAAATTAAAAGATTACGCTTTAAACGATTTCGTTTCACATCAAGCTAAATGAACATAAATAGCATTACATCTCTCCTGAAACTACATACGTACGGCTGAGTCCTTACAAACCTAACATGAATTGTACAATGTTGGTTTTCTATATGGAAACTATAAATATATTAAGAATAAAACACATTTTAAAGGCTGTTGTAGAGCAGCGGCACAATGTCTGTAAATGTGACGGTTGTGGGTTCGATTCCCTTTCGGGGGAATATCTTTTTTTTCCTCCCCCAGATAACTAGACAAAGCGCAGCAATGAGTTTTGCCACAGAACACTACATTTCTTAAATATTGATAGGAAAATGAGATATGGAGTGTCCTGATACTAAGTCCCCTCAAATATCTTGTTATGTACAGGAGCGCTAAGTTACAACGAAATGTATAAGTGATTACTAATAAAAAAAATGAATGATTGTCTTAACTCCAGTTAAGCCAATCAATATGCAGTGTTTCGAAAAAGGTCGGAACACTCCGCAAAGTCTTGACAATCCGTTTCGTATTTTCTCCGTCAGGTTTCCTCAGTTCACCATGCTTTACACCGACTACATTGTGAAGTTATAAAGAAAGCTATAAATGATAACAAACAAAAATAGTTATAAATTGAGCTTAGCCATACATATCTCCAAAATTAGACGGAAAATAAGAAACGGAGTGTGTTAACACTACGTTCTCTGTTTCTCTACTCAGCCTTGCTAGAAAAAGCGTGAAGTTAAAGCATAAAAAAATAAAAATATTATAAATTTAAAGCAAATATCATCCATAGAAACACCAGCCTAAACAACATTTCGGTCTCTACGACACTCGTGGCCGCTAACGAGTCTCACATTCAGACGTATTCAAATTAAGCCTTTGGCGGTTTTTTCGACGTTATTTGGGACGCTACGCGGTGCGCATTATAACATCGAATGGGAAAAAATTTTAGGCGCTAAAGAAAAATCTTATACAGCCTCCACTTTGTATCATTATTAATACACATGCTATAGCTACGTGGGTATGTATACATTTTGGAGATTAATTTGAAATTTAGATATTTCCATGAATATCTGTTTTGAAATGCCAGAGACCTATTTTATTTGTATGTTTTTAAATTATATTATAATCTCTAAAATACTTAATGGCCGTCACCGTGGAGAAGAGGCACAGCCGTGCTACTGTAAACGTCTACGGTTGTGGCTTTGATTCCCAATCAGAGAGAGAGAGGAATAATAAGCTGCACGCTGTATCCCGCACTCAGCAGGATACACATAGCATTTTCCGTCGAATTTTGGAGGCATTACGTGGTGAGTGGCGGTACTCAACGCCGCCCTTTGCTTCGACACCAGAGCGAATAAATAGAAATAATGATTGCAATGAGAGGAATAAGATATTTAATATTTTAATTTCGTCACTCTGGCTAGTCAAAGCGCGGCGCTGAATTTCATCACGCAACAAGCAATGGCTCTACAATTCGGTGGTACGTAGAGATCAAACATGTCTTAATAGAAAAGTAGGATTTTAACACAAGGTTCCTAGGCTCGTTAGTTAATTAATAATCTAATTAAACTTAATTATTAATTACAACAATCTACTCAGCATACAACAACATGTAGGCATGAATCTGTAAAATGAATATCACTAAAGTTGTACAGTTGAACGTAGGTCCATTTTACCTAATGGTGGCGTAGTAGTATAAAGTGTGACTGTAAACGCGATAGGTTATGGGTTCAATTCCCAGTCGAGTAAAAGAAATATTTAATATTTTAGTCTTCGCTCTGGTGTCGTGGCAAAAATCGCGGCGTTGAGTTCCAGCAACACGCAATATCTTCAAAATTTGACGGAAAATGGGGAACAAGTGTCTTAATAACAAAAATAAATAAAAATACTTTATTTGTTTAACAGATTTTACACGGAAACAATTGTTACAGGGATATCCTTTTAAGCAAGTAATGCCTGTATTAAGAGTCTTAGCACTAGGTTCCCTTTGCCTATCTTGTGTGCAGGATACATCATGAAACAGTTCTATTTTCTTGATATTTCAAGTTGTCGGTGGACTAAAAAATGATCAGATCCAAGAAATACTTTTATCATAACGTACCTAACAAAATTCATACCTTTAAATGGAAAACTATAAAAATTAATAAAAGTGATTTCTATGCTAGACGGACTTTTTGACTGAAGAGATACTCTTTAGAATACCTCTTCAGTCAAAAAGTCCGTCTGGGCTGTAAAGGGAGCGAGCTGCCTAAGAAATGGAAATATTGTGTACATAATATAAAAACGCGCAAAACACATTACCTCCCTTCTGACGAAATCAGGTAAAAAACCATGCTATTTAAAAACAAAATGTATTCGATATAAAGTACTAATACTCGTATATTTCCAGAATAAATAATTATAGAACAAACAAGCAACAATATAATTACGTTTAAGCATATTCAATTTGCCCAAGCAAAGAGCGCACTGTGAGGCAACAAACATACAAAAGATAAGATAAACAAGACATGGCTAGAAGGGAATCGCTTGTAAATATACACTCTCATTAATATTTAATTGGTATGTCTTATTCATTTGGGCGTTGGAACCCTTTTAGGGTCAATTTCGTGTAATATACATGTTTAATTCTATTTGCTTTAAGATTAAATTAAGATCATAGTGTTGCTCTAGCATCTTTGTTTGCGTGGACTTACTCGTAAATGTGCAATTTTTAATTTCGTATTTTTCGTTCCCATAGAAATCTTAATATTTTCTTTTATGGAAAAAGACATGGCAAACGAGCGTGCGGGTCACCTGATGGTAAGTGATCACCGCCGTCCACGACCCCGCGTAACACCAGAGGAGCTACTGGTGCGTTGCCAGCTTTTGAGGTAGTTGGGTGTCGGAGCCCGGCATTACCTAATGCGAAACGCAATGGCATAAAGCCACTATTTCACGCCGGTTTTAAATGCCGGGAGTAGAAATGATCCACGCATGGGCAGACTCGACCGAGTCTGCCCATGCGTGTTGCCATTGCTGGCGAAGTAACTCTCCCACTCGTACTTGCGTCGCCTCTTACGACACCACCAGTACAAGGGTAATCTATTCTAAGCCGAGAATACACGGCTTAGAATGGGATCACCCTGGAGGATTAAAAACCCATACTTATACTTACACAAAATCTTAAGTATTAACTGTATTTAGGTCTTTTCAATTTGTTTAGAGCCTAATTTAGTCATAAGTAGTGAATAGTCTAATTTAGCCTAAGAACTATAGAAAATGTTTACTTGACAATGACAAAATTGTATAATTAACATTATTATGAAATTATTTCTAAATTTGAAAGATAGTTAATTTCATTTTCTTTTTTTCTTAAAAAGGAAGGTTCGACTAAATGTTACCTTTTATGAGTATTAAACAAACGATTTATATTTACATTAAAAAAATCTCAACTATCTTTAATTTTACTTATAATTTTACTAATATCCTGTAATACAACCGGATTAAGTCTTTTCTTTTTATATTTAGCACTTAATTTGGTAATAAGTCCTCCACATTTTCTAACCTACGTAAGAAATTTCATCTTTCTAAGAACAGCAGTTTCGTCTGTGCGGTGTTTGAACAGAAACATAACTGTTTAATTTTTTTAGCTTCACGTTGTGTTTCGCATACAGCGGCCTTGGCAAAGAAAGCCTGATAACATAGTGTCAAGATACTTCGAGCCCATTAAGACACTACCGTTCCCCATTTTCCGCTAAATTCTGGAGGCATTGCATGTCGAGTGGTGGAATTCGATGCCTCGTACTTGCCTCATCACCAGAGCGAAAAAATGGAAATATTAAAACTTCCGTTCCTCCGGGTGGGAATCGAACCCCAACCGTCGCGTTTTCAGTCATACCATTGTGCCTATGCTTCAAACTGACTTCAACAATAAATAATGTGTGTATTAAGCACATCTTGTCTCAAACATCAACACGCAATGCCTCCAGAATACGGATCTCCCTCCCTCTGCCTGCCCTGCTGTGTGCGGGATACAGCGTGAAGCTGATTTAATTATTTCTTTTATCTTATATCATCATTCAAAGAATTTAAAATTTAACTTAAGAGCCTGCATCTCTGAGCTAGAATTGTACATAGTAATCCTAAATATTTTATAATATTACCATTTATGAGTCTCAGTTATGAAATTAGCTAACACATAATTATATTTTTTTATATTATATCCACTGGCGAATTCGTCATTGCTTATTTTTGTATGCAGAATAAAATATTTTTATTTAATACTAAAATATTATACCTTAAGCAGGCATGAATATCAAAAGTCGACAACTATCTTGCAAAGAATATATCGCACATATAAGAGGAACTAGAAAAATTAATTTTCAGATTAATATGGTTTTCGATTTTTTCAGGCTCTCTTATTTTCATAATTAATTATTGAACGTTGAAATACTTGGAGATACGAAATATTTGTAGCGTCTTACAATTTTCATCAGAAATTATGTATTTTATGTACCGATATCTATATTTTTTTTTGTGTCTGTATAATTGTGTGTTATTTTTAAATTCGAAAAGCTTATTATGAATAAACTTTTATATATTCTTAAAAATAATAAGAGTTGGTTTTCTTTATAAAAAGCGCATGTGCTTTTTATAAAGAAAACATATATGAAATTAATGCAGTACAGCTGCCTTTATCTAAATTAATATGTAGAAATTTTTTTTCTCAGCTATTTACCAACATCAACCAACAAAATTTTTAACCATTTTCAAAATCCAAATTATTCAAATATCTTAAAAAGAACCCTTTTTAGTCTACAAAATTTAGACGATGACCAAAAGTATCCCGCACATAGCAGGATAGACAGAAGGAACCTGGAAACGTAGTATTAAGACAATCCATTCCCATTAAGGCACTTTCGCTCCCCACTTTCTGCCGAATTCTGGAGGAGTTGTGTGTAGAATGGCGGAAGAGAATTTTCTCGAGTGGAAATCAAACCTGCAACCTATCCCATTTACACAGACGTTTGTGCCTCTGCGGATTGGTGTTTTTTTTTATTTATACTAAGCAAAACTCTAGTTACACCTTATTTGCTCTGATGGAGTACTGTATATCTACGTAAAGGTTAATGAGTATGACTGGTAGACCGTTGCGACGGTAAACCCGGTACATCACAGGTATTAATGTACGGCCACACTGCCGTTATAAATTATGCAGGTGACACAAAGCGACGCTGTAATATGCTACTATGAAATAATGTTGTTAGTTATAAGGCTTTCTAGGTTTGATAATGCTTTATGTTGGGCAGGTGTCTGATAATAAAAGGATCAGTCATATAAGCTTAAAACACTCCGTTCAAGTGTTTTTTAGAAACTTACGGGATATTTACGTGTAAGGAAAACGGATTTCCGAGGAAAGGCAGTTCACTCAAACGAAATTTTTAGAAAATTTCATAAGCGTATAGAAAACTCTAAAAATCCAAAACAATCTACAGAATTTTTAAAAGAAACTATCCATCCGCACAATCATATGCAGTGAACGATAGGTAGGTACATTTTTATTTTCCCACACAGCCGTGTGAACAAATCAACTTACTGGGTTCGTTCGTGGATTGAATTGCACCTCGGGAGTATTTTCCCCGTTTGTTCCATTTAGTGGATGTTTACTTACCTTTAAAAGTATTTTTTTGTACAAATACACGAAGCCAACGAAAATTGAATAAAGTTAGCTCTAGTTTAGGTTCAGTAAAATTGAAACGAAATTTAGTGTAAATAATAAAGACTAGGATATCGTGGCGCAGAGGTACAGTGTTTGACTGTAATCATGACGGATGTGAATTCAATTTCCATTTAGGTCATAAATTATTTCATATTATCATTTTTAGTTCACGGTAGCGTAGGGGTATGTGACTGTAAGTACGACTAGTTGTTTCGATCCCCACTCGAGGAATTAAATGATATATAAGATATATTATTTAAATATTTAATATTCTTATTTCTTTACTCTGAAATCGAGGCAAAGCACAGCGTTGAGTTCCGCTACTCAACAGACAATGCCTTCAGAATTTAGTGGAAAATGGCGTCTCTTAACACTAGATTCTACTATACCATACCTCTGCCTACCATATGCGGGATACAGCGTGAAGCTGAAAAAAAAAATTGTAACTCTATCATATTTTCATACTACTCGCAAACGACACGAACTGTAGGTATATACATACATACAATATAACATTGTGATAAGCGGCGTGTACTACATACTAGAGAACGCGGTTCAGCGAAGCGTATGACTATTAAATTTGAAACTTAAGCTGGCGAAAATGCAAATAGTGGTAAGAGTTGTAAATTAGGAAGTTTGTACACTATATTGTATAAATAATTTAAAGTTAGAATCTAGTGTAATTCAGGAAATTGGTGGCTCGAACTCCAGAGTTAAATCTCTTAGGAAGAAAAGGAATCTATTCACAACAGGTGCTGTCCCAAGCAATACTGCCATCCGCTACTCGGGTTCTTGATTCTCTATTACCCGTAAATATTAATATGTATTTTTCCAGAAATCTCTGTTTTTATTTCCAATAGTTTATTCTTCTTCTACTCTTCAAGTCACATATTTCTGAATATTGGTGTCCTTATAGTATTTAAACTTAAAATCATTGTGGTTTGCGGCTTTTCTCAAGCATTGTTCAAATAATATCGGCCAGAAAATCAAGATGCCAAAAGCCTATTAAGGACGACTCATCCCAAATTCTCCTACACGTACACCTATAACGATGCTGTGCTTATTGTTCTATTGCTTTCCTTGTATGTGAATTTTTAGAATGTAATTCGACCTCGCGACTTATATTCTCTTCTTCTTTATATAATGCCTTTCATGCTAGTGAAGGTCGGCGAAATCAATCGGCTTCAATATTTAGCCCTGTTCTTGGTCAGATAATAGATATTTATGGCGCTTCTGATTCCCGTCCATTCTTAGATATTCCTGAACATTGAGTAAGAAACTCATCATAGAATCAATGCAGGAAAAAACCGACTTCTGCAATTTCAACTGGATTCCGCAATCAGTACCTAATCAAACTTTCATCCAACTACTCTTGAATCATCGAATTCAGTTGGCGGGTTATTGAATTGTCCATCTATTTGTCATGCACATACTTAATGTAAATTTAAGACGTGATATTTTCATGAATAAAACAAAAATAAAAGAAATAAAAGAAAAATGTAAAAATGCAAAAGTTCTAAGGTTCCTCTTTGTAAAGACTTCTGTAGAAGTCGATTAAAAAAGAGAGTCATGCAAGAAATCCCCATCACTGAAATCGGTGTGGATTATAACTATCACCCTGTTTCTTTTCCTAAGAAATGTATCCAGATTGTCTACAGCTTAGTTGACTGAAGTAAGCACTATAATAAGAGAAACTCTAAGCTTAAACTTAACGATATTTGCATTTGGCAAGAGCTGTTCGGCA
>DWGR01000923.1:0-18504 GCA_018247715.1 Heliconius burneyi
AGTAGAAGTTTGGCAACGCTTAGTAGTATTTTTGTAGTAGTATGTGTATGTTTGCGTGACACAAAATACAGGTATGGAAAAAATCGTGAAATGAAAAAAAAATCCTACGTCCAAACTGTTGAGGCATCTTGATAAATTTTTTTAGCTCCGAGTTTGAAATATTTTACCCTATATGCAGTTTCAGTAAAAGGAGCGCTGCCTCTTCCACCCTGTATATATATATACATTATACCTACTATCTTAATACAAATGAAGTAAACAATCATTTCTCTATTTTTTAAATACGATTAAGTTAGTGAGCAAACGTTAAAACACATTAACTACATCTCTTTAGTATAGATAACTTAAGAAAAATATAAAATTATTAATAGTAAAGTTGAAGACAACGAAACTGCGAGGGCGCCACTAGTACATATAAATTTTGAGCAGAAAGAAATACAGAATATAGTCAAATTTCAATAAAGAGCTAGAAATTTTAGTCCTTTGTAATAAGATAAACAAAAATAATATGACAATAATTTAAGTCTAATGCAGTTATTATCATACACAATAGATTATATTTATTCTACTATACACTAGCTATAAATAAATTATTAATATATTAAAACAACATGCGTATTTAATAGCGATTAAATTACCCTGTCATGGTGCAATTGAGTTCGATTCCGCATGTAGCAGAATAAGCAGTACGAGCCTTCTATTACGACACTCCACTTCCCACTTTCTGCCAAATTCTGGAGGCTTTGCGTGTTGGGTGGCGGAACTTAATTCCACGCTTTGCTTCGACACCAGAGCGACAGAGAAGAAATGAAAATATTGCATAATGAGTGCATAATTGCAATTTCATAATTCCCACGAGTGGGAATCGGACCCACAATCTACCTTTCAGTCAGACGATTGTCCCTGCGCCAAAACTGGCCCCTAGAGTGATGAAAATATATTTATTTTTTTAAATTAAATATCAAAAATAATTGGCAAATTTCGGCTTAGAATGCTTTAAGAAAAATTTCATTATGAAAGTTCTCTTGAAGTAATTTAAATAATTTTTATAGCGAACTCTTTTAACCTATCAAATGTTAGTAGCGCAATTAGCCATCTTTAACATAAGTGCCTAAAATGTTGTCTTTATTTTTAGTTACGGAATAAATTACATTTGGAACTTGATAAGTTAAAGTAAAAATATTTTATGAGTTGAGACGAAAATTCCTATTATTTTGGTCTCTGTATAACAAATTCTTTCAAATATTAACATTTCTTTCTTCGGTTTTCTCCATTGGGGTGTAAATCGACCCACTAGGTGAATGAAATATTTAATATTTTCGTTTCCTTGCTGTGGTAACAAGGCAAAGCAAAGCGTAAAGTTTAGTCACTCAATATGCAACGCCACCAGAATTCAGCGGAAAGTGGGAAACATGATGTTATTAGGTTCCCCTAAGTTTCCACTAAGTTCGCAGGTTGCGCTTGCTTACCCTGTGAGATACAGTGTGAAACTAAAAAAAATCGTAATATTAATAGTGTAGTGGAAATAAATTTCAATAAGTCCCATCACATCACTCCTTTTTTCTCTTCTTATTTGTTTACAAATCTTTCGATAGATACTCTCCGAAGGTGAAGGTTTTTTAAAATGTATAATTAAAACTGTGCTTTGCAAGTCGTGTTTTAAGTGTTTTCATTTCCTGGGTATTCAGAAACCTTTTTAGTGTTCCACATCTGTTAAAGGAATGAACGAACCCTTATAAGAGTACCTTGGTGTCCATACGTCCGTCCGTGTGTTCGTCAAGCCTTTATATCAGGAACACTTGGAGATATCGAATCGAAATACAAACCATATACTCAGATCTACAGTTCCTTGATTCATTAAAAAATCGTATTTCTACATTTACTTAAAAAAATGGCCGTCTATATCGCAAAAAACGCCTATTTTGATGCTATAAAGGGAATCAAAATTAAGAGTAGTACTACCGGTTGACCTAGAATTATGAAATTTGGCAGCAAGCAAGTGCTTACTAGTACTTGTTAAGGAAAAATTCTGAAAACTTTACATTTATTGTTAAATCTTAAGAAATAATAGATTTAAAAGGATGACAATTTGTTATTAAGGTCGCTAGTTCAAGTGAGGATATTTACAACTGATATTTCTTTGAAAAGAAACGTGAAAGAACTTTATTATGACTTTATAAGTTTGATAATAAAACTTTATTTATTTAACTTTAAATTATGGGTAAATTAAGGGTATAAAGATAATCTTTTTTATTATCATGCTAAATATATAACATGTTATGGCAAACTTGCCGTTACGGATAGTTAAACACGACAACGAACGACGAAAATAAATCTATTGACGTGAAATTATTACTTTTACCAGTACGCTTATTTATTATAGAACTTCTCATTTTTTTGGATATTTTTTCGTGAGTCACTTTTTAAAAAAGCTATTGGAGGAAATATTGTTTTTACACTTGAAATATCAAAGTTATTGAGTTAGAAAATAGTTCTGACAGTACAACCAATTGTTTTCTATAATGATATTTAAAAATCTATTTTAATTAATTCCTATGAAGTATAAGAATATTAAAAATTATAAAAATATATATATAAGTATTATTGCACACAATTAATTCAGAGGAGTTTTCCCAATTTTAGCAAGCTCATGGATTTTGTATAATTCATAATAATATTATATACATTTTAAGACAATATATCGGTGGGGTCGTCATAATTAGTAAATATTTTGTTACATTTATTTACCTTTTACAAATATTTTCTAATATTTTGTGATAAGAAATTTGAAGTCTATTAGAAGACGTATATAATTATTCTACGGTAAAGCTGGTCTTAGTAACAGTATTGAAAATAAAACTTATCTTTAGACCTTTATTTTGAGTAGTTGTGTAATTGATCAAATATTTGATACTTTCATTTCCTCGCTCTGATAACGAGCCAAAGCGCGGCGTTGGGTTCCGCCACTCAACATACAGCGCGCGCCAGATCCGACAGAAAGTTACTCTCTGCCTACCTTGCTATGTCCCGCACATTGCACATGCAGCCCGCATACAGCGTGAAGACAAAATATACAACAAAATATTGAATAGTTTATAATAATTATTTAACATAACTTTACTTGTTACTAAAATTTTTCATACAAATAATGCTATTTTTATAGTTAATGCCTGTTTGTGTGAGTTGCTGTATAGTTTTGGCAATTTGCGGCTCACTGGGTACAATTTCTGCCAGTTATATGAAGTTAAATGTTGTTTTCATTATGTGTATACCATTTACAAAATAGAGTGCTCTTCCTAAATGTCATTTTGTAACTGAAATACGATTATGGTAAAACTTTAGTAATACGCAAAAATTTTTTGGTCAGTCGTGGTGGGTGTGACTAAACTTAATATGATTCGACAGGTTGTGGCTACGATGCCCACTCGAGGTTATGATTTTTTTTTAAATGCAAATTTTTATTTTTCGCCAGGTTCCGCCACTCAGCACAATTCAACGAACCAAGGTCTCTAGAATTCAACGAAAAGTAGGTAACGGAGTGACACTAGGCTCCCTCTGCCTATCCTGCTGTTTGCGGGATACATCGTTATTTAGTAATAACATATAGTTTATGTGAATCAGTTCTTATAATATTTTATCTCGAATAGAATTGTATAATATTTGGTATATGTTATCATTTAAAAAAATAGACTTTTTAGTGATTTTTTTATCTTTATTATAGTGGAGCAAGAAAATTTTATCCTACAAGAGTTCCATTTACTGACATTACTGAGAGCGAAGTGGACGAACAAATATATTTTAGTATATTTAAGTAAATATTATATTATCTAAATATATTTCTCTTATTTCCTTTTTAATATCACGCGGTGGGAGCATCAAACCTACCATCATCATGTGTACGCACCCACAACTTATCAATTATACCTTCATAAAGTCAAAATATTAAACTTTTTTTAACCAAGAAATTAAAAAAATAAAATTTCATTTCCTTGAGTGGGACCCTAACCCATAACCCCGCCACATTTACGTTAATCGCACACTGCCCCACGACGGCCTTCTAATCTATTATAACATATTGAGCAAAATGTAACAGGGAGAATTGAAACAAACTCCAAATTAGTAGGTTCATACAAAACTAAAATTCAACACAGCATCCATCGAAACCTACAACTTTTTAACTATCTATAAAGTGCATACCGCAGATGCTGCTCAAAGCGTATGGGGATGCAAGTACCCATCGGGTTAATAATAGACATAAAACGGCCGCACAGCCCTCTAGCTGTTAGTGCAGCGTCATAACCGTAAACTGTGCGGAACACGGCGGGCGGGGCGCCTGGCGTTAATCCCATATACGTTACCATGTTGTACATGGGACCAATTTTGTTAGAAAATTGTATTTGTTTATATATTGATGTCGTTTTATTATTAATATTTGAAATTAATTGATATTAAGTGGGAGCATGGCAATGTGGGAACAACCGTGCGGCTGTAAACGTAAGGCCGTGGGTTCAATCCCCATTCGACGAAATGAAATATTTACTTAAATTTATATTTTCATTTCCTCGCGGTAGTAAAACGAGGCAAAGCATGGCGTCGAGTTCCGCCACTCAAGAGGCATCCAGACTTCGACGGAAAATGACGAACAGAAGTGACTGGTAACGAGGACAAGCTCGGTACTCCGCCACTGGAGGTATTCCTCCAGGATTCGGCGGAAATTAAACAAATAAAAGCGTCTTGGTGAGAATTTTACCCTGTCATGTGTGTGACACGGCGTAAAGAAAAAAAAACATTTTCTTGACCATATTATCCAATACAGCAGTTTGCGAAACGTAACAATAAATTTAATTTAATGATTTATCCCACTGTAAAGTAAGCTAAAAAAATGTAAGGCCTTCATTCTATATCTAGGTACTATACGACTACTTAAGATATGTATTCTATAAACGTAGTGTAGCTGCACAAACATACATTATTGAGGTACAGTAACATAGACGCCCCAGTTTTGATAACTGCGGCTTCAGTAAAATAAACACTGTTATTGAAATTCAACTTTTCCAAAAGCTAAATTTTAGTTTAAATTTTACACTATCATCAGAATACAACTCTTGTAAATACAGAAATATACTGCATTCGAACTATATATTGACTTCGAATATAAATATTTATAACTAACTGTATTCTAGTTTGCTTCGTTTTGACTAAAATGTACTCAAAAATATATTTGTAATACAGAATGATAGTCTTAAACAAATGCAACATAGTATTAATAATAGAAAAGAATAATGAAAGAAAGAAGAAGATTATAATAAATTATAAATAAAAAAAAATCGTATTATATAAATCATATTTACGTTATGATTGGGGGATCCCACACAGTAGGGTAGGCAGAGGGGGCCTAGTGCTAAGACACTCTGTTTTCCACTTTCTGTCGTACTCTGGAGGCATTGCGTGTTGAGTGGTGGGTTGATACCAGAGCGAAAAAATAGAAATATTTAAACAAATATTTCATTTCCTCTAGGAAATCTTGGGATCAAACCCACAACCTGTCGGTTTTACAGTCACAGTCTATGGCCACGAACCGACATTTTTATTAGTTAAAAATAAAAGTTATAGAATATATTTTAGTGCTATATATAGCTCAAAGTAAGTATTATGCTCGTAAGTTAATGGTAAAACATAAGCAAAATGTATAAAATTGTTGAATATATAAAAAAGAAACTAGATTTTCTTCAATAAAAACGTTTTCTGTTATAGTATAGTTGTCAATATATCAAAACAATACCAGTGATTTGTGAGACAATTGTTTATCTCTTAAATAAAAAGCAATTTTACAGAAGTAGATTTATAGCTTTACGTAGTATGTAACTACAACTGAAACATTTATATTTTTATTCTCGTAATGTATTTTTATGCTTTATATGATCATGCTATAAGAAATTGATTTATAACGTATTCGTGTATATAATTTAAATTTATTTTAATTGTTAAATTAACAACATTTCTATAGGCATTTAGATGTTTTTTTCTTTAAGTAGGGAAAGTATATTGTTAATTGACAAAAAATACGCTCAAATAGTCTTGGCTTTTATTTTTCCTTCTCATATTAAAGTCCTACAAAAACCCTTAATTCATATTGTTTTATAAGCTGTGTTAAGCATATAAAAAATCGAATATTATTCTTTAGATCAAGCTACAAAGGAAGTTGTAACAAATTTATTAAAAAAACAGCTTAAATTATTTGTTTGGAGTTCAACGGTCCATTAGGCTAATAGCCGAGCAGTGAAACGGTAAGAGAGATAAGCTGTGCGCAGTCATCACTTTTCTTCACCGCTATAATTGGTAAGTCAGCTCCAACGTAAATTAATTACCTTGATATTGGCAAAGTAACATTTGTTATGAATTCTCTTTCCAATATCACTAATAATAATTTCTTATCCTAATCTGTATTAATAATATTTTTTTAAAGCAAGAACTGCCCGCTACTACATTCAGAATCGAATTGTGATATAATTATAGAGTATATATTTTGAATGTCTATATGTATGCTTCTTTCAGCTTTCATAATATTACTGTATTGTTTGAGCCATTAATAGGAATTTTCAAGAGAAATTTAAGTTTCGTAAAATATATATATATATATATATATATATATATATATATATATATATAAATATGTCACAATTTTACGTAGTAATAAACGTAAACATTTACTACTTATAATTTTATACTATTTTCGTCCTTAGAATATTAGTGCTAGAAGATTCCTCTAGAAATAAAGCGAACATTATTTTCTTATTTATTCACAGGAAAGTATTGACTCAATAAGGATAGAATAGAATCTCGATAGATCCATAACGCAGAGTTTTATTGCTAACTAAAGCCAAGAGAGACCACCACAGTAGGTGCTGTTCGTAATTTTTCACAGAGAAATACTTTTATTTGCCAAGATTGTGGTCGTTTGTATAATAAGACGATAGTGATTGCCGCTTAGACCTCAGTTGCTGAGTTGTTTCGTAATCTATCTCAATGTCGTAATAGATAGCAATATATTATTACTTATTCTTATGTAAGTTATTCTTATAATATCTTACTCGATGATATTTTTCGAGTAAAAATATATGTTATTATCATACGAGGTTAGGTATGCACCTATTAGTGCATAAGCCTTTTTAGAACATAAGATATTTTTTTTTGTTTAGAAATCTTAAAAAAACATATCGTCGTTTTTAAGCAATGTCGTATCAAAAGCAAGTAAAATTATGAATTTTTCACACTTACATTTATAAATGCTTTTTAAAAAATAAGAATAGGGAACCTGGTGGTAAATTATACATTTTATTTACTTATTTTATAAGTAGATATATAATAAATATTATAAAGTGAAGCCAGGCTAGACGCAGGGGCACAAAGTGTGACTGAAAACGCGACAGGGTGTGGGTTCGGTTCCCACTCGAAGAAATGAAATATTTAATATCTTCAATCGGGAACAGAGTGTCTTAGCACTATTCTCTCTGTCTACCCTGCTGTGCCCGGATACAGCGTGACGCTGAATAAAATTTAAATCCAAAACCATCGCATTCTCTGCCCTGTTTACCCAAATGATTATCATAAAGCAATATTTGATATGATAATATAACCTGACGACTTCAAAATGTTAGTCACATTTGTGTAGCAGCAAGCTCACCTCTCGTTTATCTCTAGCAATACTGGACTCGACTCGTTCGTTGAGCGTTCATTTGATGTAACATTCACGGGGCGGCCGCACATTGTTCTCGGCCAAACAACAGTATAATGGGATTTGCTATATCCTTATCCAAACATGGCCTCGCATGTAAATTGCCCATATATTTGCCGACCAAACAGTTGGTACGCGAAACCTACTTAAATACGGAGTTATTGATATTAAATCAAGTCTGTGTTTTATTATAAAGCTTTGGTGTTTACGGATATTTTTTTAGTAGAATAAAAATTGACTTAAGTATTGTTTCATTTTAAAATAATCAAAATACATAGATTTAAGCCTTTCGGGTGTTCGATATTTTTTTTTATTAAGTTTTCGTATAGATTTTATCATGAAACGCCGTTGAGTTACAATAATGAAATATGGCAAAAATTAATAACTTACAATATAAATAAAAACTCCGCAAAATGAAGTTTAATTTCCTTCAGAATTAAGTCAGGAGAGTGGTGAAAGGAAGTGTCTTAATTGGAATGGAGTATGACAATGCCAACTTATCCTGCTATGTCCAGGATACAGCGTGAAGCTAAAAAAATCATATAGCATAGAATGAAATATTGTTGATTTTTCAATCAATGTCAAAGGATCACGAAACATCAAAGGAACAAATACATTCAAAAAGTAAAATTAGCAATCCTTGGCAAATATTCACTGTACGTATTAAATCTATTGATGTTTGCTTTGAAAGCGCAGGTATAGTAGGAGAAAGTTCTATCTCTGTTAAAAGGGGTACTCGTTCAGATTGGAAAACTAATGCTACCTTTCCAGATAATTTTGACAGCAGAAATGTTGTTTGAAACGTTGCACGAGTAATTTGTGTTCACCATCAGATCAGAGTTAGTATGACTGGATTTAGTTATATTATAAGTAAGTTACATTTATGAACATTCAATAAGGCCTTTTGATTCGATTAAATATTTTTTAATAATCTTACATTCTAGTAATGTGTTTAAAATCGCTCTCTACTTGAGCTTGACTCAAATTTGATCTAAGACTTGGAAGTGGCTTAATGATCAAGACATGTTGATATAATTAAAGTAGATGAGACAAATAGCTTAGACAATCAAACTATTTGTGCTATTGATCTTTGCCTCATTGATGAATTAGGATCGTAACACTACTTTGGAGAAAATAAAATTTCGGTATAGACTTCTATTTTAATTTCTAGTCTTTTAATAGATTTCTGAAATATTTTTTATATTCTTTCTACTTCTTATACTCTTTACCTGTATCTTATCAACTTCAACTTAGATTATTAGACAGTTTACGGTTTCAATTACTACTCAAAGAAATGCAATACAAAGCGCAGCGTTAAGTTCCACCACTCAACATCCAATGCCTCCAGAATTTGGCGAAAAGTGGGAAACTAAGCTTTCTTCTGCATACCCCGCTAAGTGCAGAATAATACGACAAACTTAAAAATAAAAAAACCATTAAACAAAACTTGCATACACATAATGTGAATACTTTACGCATCTATGAACATGAGATTAAAAGAATTCTAGTAATATTCTTACTTCCCAGTCCATTATCAGATTAAACCGCTCTAACTGTAGTAACTAACTCTAAAGTAGTCTAGGGACTGAATGCGATTGGTAGCAGAATTTGCAGAAATGATTATTCTAAGACCAGAACTTCCTGAGGATGTATAGTTTATCTTTTCAAGCTGAAGTTCAATTTGGACTTATTGTTCTCGGATTCGTACTCGCCAAGTGAGATTCGTAGATAATATTGAAATCCGGCTTTTCGTTGAGGACTTATCGAAGTTAATATTATATTTTGGCAAACGAAATGCAAAAACTAATAGCAGAGTTAAATTAGTTGCATGGATGAATAATCGAATAAATTACTCGACTGAATATTAATGTTTTAAGCTTCATAGTATATCCCGTATGTAGCAGGCTAGACAGAGGGAGCTTAGAATAAAGACACTCCGCTCACCACTTACCACCGAACTCTGGAATTCCTGCGTGTGGAGTGGCGTAATTCAACGCTATGCTTTGCCTCGACACTAGGGCAAAATGAAAATATTAAATATTACTTCAAGTGGCAATCAAACCCACAACCTGTCGCTTTTACAGTACCTGCGCCACGTATAACCATACATCTTAAGTGTTTTCTATTAAATAAATATTCTGGGAACCGAACGGATATAATTTGTTTTTCGGTCACCGGATAAGACATGCCTTCTGATCGCCCTTTTATTTGTGACGCCATTGGCCTTTCCGTTTTCGTACTGCCATTGGTATTATTATTTTACCAAACAAGAACTAAATATACTTAAACTATATTTAGCTGACCAGAAC
Organism: Heliconius burneyi; assembly: GCA_018247715.1. Taxonomy (NCBI): domain Eukaryota; kingdom Metazoa; phylum Arthropoda; class Insecta; order Lepidoptera; family Nymphalidae; genus Heliconius; species Heliconius burneyi. The sequence continues at coordinate 10,045 of DWGR01000923.1, forward strand.
CGAGGTGATATAAATGACCGATATATTATAAGAATAAAGATTTACACGGGTAATTTCTTTATTATAAATAAATAAAAAATAAATATCTTAAACGAACTTTGGACTTAAGTTACTGTCACGATTGAAAATTAAAAGGATAGACAGAGTCGATGGAGTATTATAAAATTTGCATATTAATAAATTATTATGAAGGATGTATCTTTTTTTAAATATAATTAGTTAGGTCAAGCAAGAATAAACTAAGAGTACATAGGGTTTTCAAAATGCTATACAAGAGTAATTAAGAACTAAAAAATCTTTAAAAGATTATAAATCTATATATAATTAACGCGATAAATATTTGCCGTAACCAAAAACCTGCATTTATCTTAACTAATATAAATTCATACGTTTAAAAATATTATAATAGGATTATACTGACAAGCTTTTAATGCATCAGATCGGTTATAATATCAAAATTTTCGACTGTTTCAATAGCGATTGTGAGCTATCAATATGCTCATAACAAAATCGGATTATTTCTATATTCTGTTGAACAAAATGTAGGACTGATTTAATATTTTTTAGTGTATATAATTTCTTTTTATGTTCCCTATTTAATTGATACATATTTTTCACACACGCACAGGTAGGAAATCTAGTGTTAAGATATTCCGTTCTCCATTTTTCGCCAAATCCTAGAGACATTGCATTGACATTGGAAATATTTCAGTTCTTCGAGTGGGTATGGAACTCACAACCTGAAGCTTTGACATATTTTATGTTCCTCCGCCACGACTAACCTCAATTGATCTAATCATTGATAAAAAACTGGGCAAGCGCGAGTGAAGATCTCCCACCGAGGGTTCCGTACAAAAATTGGAGGTCTCGAGCTTTTCTGAAGTTGAGTTTTTTAGCTTAGCCAGAACCCTTTTATCTGATACCTCACTTGACGTAGCGGCTTTAATAAAAAATTTTACCCCCCTTTTAAAGCTATTTTTAGGATTTAACCACAAATGTATAGTTTTCAGAAATTTTTCTAAACAAATATTAACTGCAGATGCTAGCTGGCAAATTTCATAGTTCTAGATCAACTAGAAGTACTCTATTAATGTTGATTCCCACTAGCGTCGAAATACGCTTTTTTGCGATATAAACGGCCAAATCTTTTTTTTAAGTAAATATAGAAATACTATTTCTATTTATTTTTATACTGAGTTTTAACTTGATATCTCTAAGCATTCCTAAGATAAAAGCGCTTGAAAGACAAACGAAGAAAGTGATCTTATTAGGGTTTTCTTTAAAACTAAATAAAAAATAATATTTCATATTTACTTTTTTATCAGTTTCATGCAGTACCTCGTATATAGCAGTGAAGAAATGCAAATATCAATAAATAATAATTTGACAATCGAACTTACAACTGTCGCATTTACAGTCACGCGCTTGTGCTGCGCCAAGACGGCTTAAACAAAAACAATATTTTTTATTTTCTATTCACAATTTTATACTTGGGAATAGAATCCAATGCGTATAGTGAAACTTGGCAACAACGACGTGAAGGATTCAATACAAGAAGGTTAAATATTTGAAACATCAAAGGCGTTCGTTAGCACGCCTCTATCTATCGTTGTACACAATCCCCTTGTATCGCTGATAATGAGCTCTATAATCAGCTCCTGTGATCTTTCTCTAATTAACGAATGAACGGGTGGAGTGTTCAAGGGCAGTCTTTATAATATAACATAGCTATAGGTATATACGTTATATGTAGATATAACTTACCTTTTATTTTCTCAAGCTTCACGCTGTGTCCCGCAGGTAACAGGATCAATGACGGGAATCTAGTTAAAACCCTCCGCACCCCATTTTCAGTCCAATTTTCAAGATATTACATATTGAGTGGCGGCAACGACCAAAACGAGAGAGCATCCCTGCAAATTATTTATTTACAGACTGTAAATCGTCACATTAACACTCAGACGCTGCCACTGCGCCACCTATATTATATTTTAAAAATTGAAGTTTTAAAAATAAATTAAATTTAATTAAATCAGCTTCACGCTGTATCCCGCAGCAGGGTAGGTAGAGGGAACCTAGTGTTAAGATACTCATTTCTCTCTCAATTCTCAATTCTGGAAGTATTGCGTGGTGAGTGACAAAACTCAACGCCGCGACACCAGAGTGAAGAATTTCAAATATTAACGTAAATAAATATTCCACTTCCTCGAGTAGGGGTCGAACCCAAAACCGTCGCGTTACAGGCACACCATGCGGACGTCTATTTGCTTTATATTTTTTTATCATTATATAGATATTTGACACTAATTAAATTGCCTTATTTTACATAATAACAATTAAAGTGCGCGCTCAGCACGCATTGTTGAACAAGCGGAGCTCGTCAGCGACCCCGGGAAATATATTTCACACTCTTTGTGAACGCCATTAACATTTTAAAATCTCTCTCGCCTGAAACAACCGCTACATTATCGACGTAAAGTCCACGGGAGTATATTTTAATTATAATAAAAAATAACATTTTCGCCTCTTTATTCCGCGTCATACAAGAGATGATGGAATATGTGCTTGTCCAATTTTTTAATATTTATACGGTGCTTGCTTTAAAATATGAATTAATATGAATAATTCGATGTTTTTTCTTTAAGGCCAGACGTGGCGCAGGGGCACAAAGTATAGCTGTAAGCGAGGAGGAAATTGACGTCGAGGAAATAAAATAGTTCTTAATATTTTCTGGTGTCGAAGCAGTGCGCGGCAGCTCAATAAAAAAATGCTCCAAAATTGGCGGAAAATGGGGAAAGGAGTGACTTAACACTATTTTTGAGGACTTATGAGGTCAGTAGTGGCGCAGGGTCATAAGTGTATACGCGACAGGCTATAAGTTCGATTTTTACTCGAAGATATGTTTTAATTAATATAAATAGTTATTTAATTATATAGTCAGCATCATTCACAATTATCATTTTTATATAACCCTTTTGTTGCCAAGCAACCTGTATTTTCGAGCATCAAACAACAAAAAATATTATTTGAACTTAATATTATTTCACTGTCAGATTATCTTCCCATCTAAATTTACTACTACGACCTAGGATTACGGATTAGGGTAACTCAATTCAATAACAAGAACATGTTAATGCTGAAATATCCTTTAATATTTCATTCTACATACCAGGTCTTAAAAGTACGTCTGCACCAACATTAAACCAGCGCTGCAAAGCCTGAAAATTTGCATATTTCCTCCACGTAGACAAAGCAGAACGGGGCCAGATTTACGATTCACGCCTTGAATAGATATCTAGAGGGAAATTGGACTTTTTATTTCCATTTTTACTCGGTTTTTAACCTCCAACATAAAAGGGGAAGTGTTATAAATTCAACATACTTTTGTATGAAACCCATTTTCGTAACAAAGAATGTAAATATCAAATACATAATATTTCACGTTTGTAAAAGCTTTTGTAGAATAAATGTACGATTAACGTGCTACGAAAAATGTTCCAATACCTGCAATATTACAGATTAAAGCATTTTTATATTTTTTTTATTCTAATTTATAAATAACAAAGGAATAAATTTTAGAGTGACAATCATATTTTTATGGTTTTTATGGAAATATTTTTCAATATTCTGTAATAAAATTTATTTTTACTTTTCGGGTAAAATTTTCATTCTTACAAGCTATCTATCATACTTGTGATTTGTATACTTTTCTTCTTCTTTGTCACTTTTCATCAAAAGCCAAATATTCACTTTATTTAAACACTTTAGTCTGTTTTCTATTTCTGATAAGAAAGTATGAATAATTCAAAATATCGCTATATATATATATATATATATATATATATATATATATATATATATATATATATGGCGATATTTATACGTAATTTTACTTAATATTTTATTATTTAGAAAAAATATAAAAATTTAAACTTTAGATATTCCAGCCAAGAATACGAAGCAATCTACGTAAAATATTATTTAATTAATAAACGAAAATTAAGTTTTTGCTAAACAGGAGTGAGATAAAGAGAACATCTAGTAAATAAAATGTTACGGCATAAAAATCTTTAACACTACGTGACATGAAAAAGCAATCTTCTTTACCCTGAAATATACACGCGCGCTAGGTTTTTCAACGTTTTATATCAAAAATGTCCTGAATTATTCATTCAACGATTCTAGCAAACCATATTTAAAAACCACCTCTTGTCATCCAAAATATAAAAATATAACAAAAATTGTCGTTATTTATGTAATTGTATAACTTACATTTTTAGTCTTAATTAATATGTGTTGTGTAACTTCATTTTTTTTAGCATCACGCTGTATTCTAGAGGGAAGCTGGTGTTTCGACACTCCGTTCTTAATTTTTTACTGAATCCTGGAGGCATTGCGTGTTGAGTGGAGGAACTAAATGCCGCGGTTTGCCTCGACACCAGAGCGAAAAAATTAAACTGTAAAAATTAACTAAATCATTTACTATGTCAAAATAAAAATTATACATCAGGAAATTAAATGTTTCTAGTGCTTTTAAACAGTAGAAAAAATGTTGATATATATGTTATTTTTAACCAATTTAAAATGTTATATGTTAGTGCTTAGAAAAGAAAGAATTTTTTTTATACGTTTTCTAAATATATATGTTGATAAATATTTAAAAAAAAAGTTGTGCATAAATGTCTTAAGCATAAATTTTCCTTTATTCCACAGTCGGTAATAACCGACGTCTGCTTTCAAAGGACACTGTGTATCAACGTTTTGCGACAGTTATTTTTCAGGTGGATGGGATTTGAATGGGTCTTGAGAGAACAAGTCTGACAATAAAATATGGTACTTCGAAATACGTATTTGGATTTTGTGAACATATTCGTGTAATTATTATCGAAAATAAGCAAAGATAATTAGAATTAAATAAGTATATATAAAGATCGCGTTAAAATTAATATGGCTGCCTTAAAAATATTTTTTTATATTTTTAACCTACTTCTGTAAGAAAAGGAGGGTGGGTATCAATTCGACTGTTTGTTTTTATGTTGTTACCTCCTTACTTTAAACTGGAAAAACCGATTTTGTCGTGCATCTGCGGCATTTTACATAATGGTTGAAACATGTGAAAATTATTACTAAATCTATTCAACATCATTTACTCATTATAAAAACAATAGGATCGAACACACAATGGCAGAAATATTATCCATATATCCTATACTTATACTTATGATAAATCTGTATTTGCTTGTGATAAATTTGTATTTTTAACCGACTTTCAAAACAAGGAGGAGGTTCTCAATTAAATCTTTTCGATGCGAGTCATTTAATTATTTTGAATTCTATTTCGATATTGGATTATTCGATTCGATTTGGGTATTTTTTGTAATATGCAATTATTACAGTTAGTTTACAAAGAATATTATAAATCGTTACCCAAATCCATAATTTAATATTTAAGGCTGTTTATGAATGAGTAAATTAAATTTGTGAATTACATCAACACGTATGACTGTCAGGCAATTATGTTTATTAAATGAATAATCATGTAGTTCAACCGGGTGAAGCCGCTGGCAGGCCACTAGTCTGAAATAATAGAAAATAGAATCAATAAATTCTTACGTTTGCAACTATTTTCTTTACATTTCTCCTTTTCTTTTGTAAAAATTAAATTACAAGTTATGTTAATTAAATACATTCCCATTTCAATCAAAGTTATCTGCTAAAAAATCTTTTGTAGTAGAAAGCTTTAATAATTGGAAACTTGAGTATATTCCCTTTCAATATTGCTTGTTCACGCTTAATAATTTAATTGGGGAAATCGAATAAAGAAAAAATAGAAGCGAAGGAAACAAGGTAACTCAGCAGAAGTGTATTCTCCAATAATTGAAGTCTGCACTTTTTGATTACAACTCTCAATGGAGGAATCCATTGTTAGACTGTGAAAATAATAATTGCAAGAAAAATTAGTTAAAGCTTGTTAGTTCGATTATAAATTGATTATTCTGGTGTAGTTTACGACCCTTTTTCATTTGGAGCACTATAAGTGCTTATTACACTGAAATTAACTTCATTTGTTTGTTTATTTATTTTTTTATTTGTAAAAACGTAAGCACTGAATGTATTTAATAAATATCAATTTTAATATATTTTTTTATATTTAACATATTGATTTATGTATAATATAGGATGATGCACTAGTTTAAAAAATAACACATTTTCGTATTCTTTTTCTAATACAGTAATTTGAACAAAATCCACGTCTAGACTATGAAATAAGGGGATTTTGTAATCTAATGGAAATTTTGAGGAATGGATTTTGTAGACTAGTGCCCAGGGGTAAAAACGTGCGAATGTTCGTAACGTTTTGAGTTCCGCCACTCAACACGCAACGCCTCTAGGATTCAGCGGAAAGTAAGGTCCCAGGTTCCCTCTGCCTACTCTTCTATATGCCACTATGACAGCGTGAAGCTAATAAAATAAAACAAATGTTTAACTTCTACTCATTTGCAACTATTTAGGGATGTAACAACTGGTCTAAAATTTTATTTTTTTTATCTATAGGTGGAGTACAGAAATAAATTACGGACTACAGAATATTTATGTTTCATTTCCGCGACTTGACATATTTTGTTAGGAAACATCCGGTTAATAGAAAATCTATGAACCGCCGCGCGCCGCAGGGCAAACGCAATATCAGTTCGATATAGAGCATGCCATGCAGCCATTCATTAAAGTTACTTTAAAAGTACAAAAGTACTACTTTGAGTAAATTCAAATGCCGATCTTTTTTTTTAATGAACCAATTTTGATGAAATAATTAGATGTTAAAATGAGTTAAAACAAAGCAAAGTTCGAAGTAAATCGGTTCAGTACTTCCGAAGATTAGAGTGACTATACACGCAGACAGATAGACAAAAAGTTTAAAAATATATATTTTTGCTTTCTATTATTCTTTTTAAGTATCCCTCTATTCATTTCACTCAAAAATACTATGTGTACAGACAAAATATTTTTGCTGTTATATAAGTATAGATAGCAAACATATCTATGAAAGTTTATCAATTACGTCTTAATGTATTTTTTTTTATTTAAATGTATTTTTTATTCATCTTGTCGCTATTAACTGCTGAAAGTAATAGAAAATAAATATTAACTTAATATTTCATTACATTATATTTACATTATATTTGATTTATTTCCGTAAAGGACAAGGATTGTACTGAAAATAATAAAAAAGAAAGTAAAAAATAATTTAAAAAGTTAAATGAAGTTTCCCACTTCGTTTCTGCAGTTGCTGTTTCGTGAAATTATATAACTCAGAACTTTCTTGATTGACATATCACGCAAACAATGAAGTATATTCAGCTTTATTTATAATTCGTAAATATGCAATACTACTATATGGTAATTATTACCATTAAGTAGGCACTATGAAAATGCTATGAGATTTTGTTACTATATCTTTTTTTTAAATTAAATTAATCAGCTTCACGCTGTATCCCGCACACAGCAGGGTAGGCAAAGGGAACCTAGTGTTAAGACACTCCATTCCTCATTTTCTGGAGGCAATGCGTGTTGAGTGGCAGAACTCAACGCCGCGCTTTGCCTCGATGCTAGAGCGAAGAAATGAATGTATGAATTTAAAGAAATATTTCGTCTCCTTGAGTAGGAATCGAACCCACAAGCAGTCACACCTTGTGCCCCTGCGCCACGACTGGCCTCAACCATTAAGTAGACATTGTTGCAACGCTATGAGATTTTGTTACTATATTATTTTCATCTCACAAAAAGACAAATCATTATTATTTGTATAAATTGTAAGGGACCGCCATTTGTATGTGGAAGATTACGAGAAACTTAAATATTTTATAAGAAATTATACAATGTTAACATCTCCGACGTGCTACACGTCGTTAATGTTTCACTTCTATATTATTATAATAGATATTCAGGGTAAATTTAAATAAGGCATATATATAGGAATTCATAACTTTTTCTAGCTTAACGCTGTATTACTTACTAAGAAGAGTAGGCAGAGGGAAACGTAAATAGCACACTTCGTTTTCAATCAATACACTTACTTCCTTTTTCTTTTTCCCCCGAATTCTTGAGGTATTGCGTGTTAAGAGGCGGGACTCAAAGCAGAGCCTTGTTACCAAAAATCAAAATAAATACATAACAGATTCAATATAGTTTATTACACATATATAGAAAAAATATTTAACTTTAATACTTATACTACAATATAGCTATATTATATACAGCATTAGTCTTTTTTGTACATAGTTAAGTTCAAAATATATGTATATTCAGAATAATAATTTATCATTTTCTTAGTAAGATTCGTTGTAAATCTTAAAATTGAATGAAAATAAAAACAATTTAGTATGGCCAAGCGTAATCAGATCATTAAGATTAAACGGCGCTTAACACAGTACTACGTAAAGTTTGGTCATTTTTCTAACT
>DWGR01000924.1:0-18485 GCA_018247715.1 Heliconius burneyi
TCGTATCTCAAAAAATAAGCGGAAGCCTTATAGAACCACTTTGTATGTCTGTTTGTTCATCCGACAAGAACATTTATCTGAAGATCGCGTGGAGGTATCAAACGGAAATTTACATCAAATATATTTTCCAATTTACAGTCCGTAGAAGCTTAGAAAAAGATTCAAGATTTTGTCAACGTAATACTTCTTATAATAAACGCATTTTTTTAAACATTTTTCCTGTATTTTGGAACAAAATAGATGGGCAACCAATACCCATAGGCTACTTTCCGTTGACCTACAATCCCAAAATCGATACGTAACCTTTGATGGGCAAATTCAGCCCAAACTTGACCGGTTAAATTATACATAATAATGTCCTAATAATGTTCACCTGTTGCCTTACTTTTGTGGCTATTATATAGAAAAAATATTTTTATTCTCCCTATTAGGTATAGAATCCACAACGATTGAGCTAACAGTCAAACGCTGCTGCACTCCACCACACGTACAATGAGAAACGGAGTGTCTCAACACTAGGTTCCCCTTTACCAACTATGCTATCTGCGATATAACTTGAAATTTTATATAGAAACAAAGACACCCGAGGAAAATTTATCCTCGACCGTTGCAGGAGATATGCTTAATATATATTTTATTTCAAAGTATAGTAATAAAAAACAGTACATAACTATATTTTTACTTAAGTAAATTACTTATTATATAATTATATTATATCCCGGGGCGTTGAGATCCACACTCAGCTCGCAACATCTCGAATTTAAATGACAAACATAAAACAGAGTGATTTAGCACTAAGTTGAACTTGTAGTGCTATACGGAATAGAGCTTGAAGCTCCAAAGCCTCAATTATTTTTTACTTCGCTGCATATACAACTTTTACATTATTTTTAACTCGTATAAAATAGTATTAAATAATGCTATGAAAAGAAATAAAATTTCTCAACTAAAAGTCCAAATTAGAGGAGCTTATACTATGAAGTAATATAGTAAAACATATTTGAACAGCTGAAACTCTGTGTTCTACTGTAAGCACGTACGCTGTCACCTCGAACAAGGTTAAACAAATTAAATAGGAGAAAGGAATTTAATGTCATTAAATTCGGATCCTCTTTTATTTATTTTAAAGTTTGCAAGTATCATTAAATATTGTCGCTTTAACCAATTATAATTATATAATTGTCTACAAAATTATTTAAACATGGAGGCCGTCATAGGGCAGTGGCACGGTGTCTCGCTGTACACGCGAGGGTTGCCGGTTCTATCCCCCTTCGGGGGAACTAAATATTTATATTTTCTGCCTCTCTAGTAACCAAGACAAAGTCACGATGAAACTTTCCGAGTGGGATTTATAGAAGCAGTTACATGTAAACTAACGATACTTTACAAAATCGCACATAAATTAAGCGAGGGAAGATCATCTTTTCTTGTTCTCTGAAGCACGTCCGTAATATCGCAGACTTATTGGTTTGGGTCACAATTTTCAATGAAATTAATGTTTCATGGTAAGTAGATCACTATAATTTTATCTTAAATTTTATCTTCTATTCTATTTCTATCTTTTTCTTTATTCTTCTCTTTCCGCCGCTCGAAGTATTGAGTGTTGCCTTAATCGAATCGAGTCCATCGCAGTTACGTCTACATATAATAACACAGATATATTATCTTCCATAAGTTCACTGTCTAAAAAAACTTCCATTCCACAAAATCCTTGAAATGCCAAAGAATAAGATAAATCTCGTATGCCCATTGAACACGTCCCAGAACTCTATAAAGCGAAGGTTGGTTACATTTCACTTGCAAATAGACCTATATTCCGCCACTTGTTCCCTCATCTGCAATTTTACGTGAGTTTTGCGAGTCTGTAAGGAATTTCCATCTTTTGGTACAATTCCTCATGTCAGCCGTATGATACGGATTATAATTGCTAATCTTATCTATTTTGCTGATATCGTCAAATGTTTCTTGGGTTGTATCGTTTTCTGAGATTGATATGCTTTTAGATATCAACTGACTCACGCTTATATTCTGTATTAACTTAGCTAATTAGAATTGTGTAATTGGGTTTCGACATTTAAAACGAAAAGATAGCTACAGGCTTTTACCGCTTGTCACGCTTTTCAATGTCTCGAAAATTGGACAGATGGTGGGAAATAGAGTTCCTAATACTAGGCTCTCTCTGCCTACCCTGATATATGCGGTATAAAGCGTGAAGCTAAAAATATTTTGAAAAAAAACGAGAACTCATTTACGTACCCTGCATAAACATAACTTTAAAAATCATCGAACCTTATTTATATCCTATCTTTTCCATCTAAACATAGAAAAGCTATCTAGCAATAAGTAGAAAAACCTCTATATCTCTGAGTTGTTAATATGTAGTTCTTGGTTTAATAAAAGCTCAAGTGTGTAGAAAACGCGTCAAACTTTATTACTTATAGTTCTAAACATTATTTATGTGAGAGGATGGTTTTAATATACTTTTACGGGCCGCAGGAGATCGTAAATTTTATGTATTCTTATCGTAAAAAGTCGCTTATTTATAATCTAGTTGACTTCTAGGCTGGCTGGTATTCTTATAGGGATTTTGAAAGATTTTTTTTAATATTGCAATGCAATGGTATTTAAAAAAAATAGTGAATTCAATCTTTTTTTAGTGGTTGAGAGAGTCGAGCTATCATTTTTGATAAGGTAAGTTACTTATACATAGGCCTGACTTTCACCTCCAAAGTAACAATATACTCGTACAAAACTATGCAGCTTATAAGGCTGGGGAATATAAAGGAGAAATAAAATACAGGATTTCATAAAATTACTACAGGAACAAACAAAATTGGGACTTTCCGTTTTACAGTACATGCAAAAGAAGTTACGTACTGGAGCTCCATGAAATCAATCAACCAGGATGGGATCTTTTGTAGCGCAGTGGGTCAGCGTTTTACTGTAAGCGCGACAGTTGTGGTTACATCACCATTCCCGGAGTAAATTAATTCTATTCATGTCCTCGCTCTGGTAAAAAATACAGTATGCAGCGTTGAGTTCCGCAACTAAACACGCAATATCTCAAGGTACGTGGGGAACAATTTTTTTTGGAATACTAGGTTCTCTCTGTGTCACGCACACAGAGAGAACTACAAACTAATAATCAGAACTGCTTTGAATGAATTTTATAATTTGCTGGATAAAACATGAAACTAAAAAAATTAAAACGCTTTACCATTTTACTAAAGTACATTTTTATATTTCATGATGATTATTCTTTATTAAAATACTACTTTTCATTTAGAGACCTTCATTAATCAAAGTCCAACGTCCATTTTAGCTAGATTAGTAGTTTTTATCTATAATAATATATAACCTTACTGCTGTCCATCATTATATAGAAGTCAAGATAGTAAGACTAGACAGCCATTGACACGCACAAAGATCTGTTACTGATGAAATGAATGGTGATAGAGAGATAAATGGCTTCTCAAAGTAAGATTTGATTCAAACAATATTGGCTGAATAAAGGGTAGATTGAAATTCAAGCTTCTTGTTGTCAAACTTTGAGTTATTTATGTTGGTTTTTGTAGTAGTAGAATAGTACGTATAGTTAAGAAAAAAAATATCTTACACTTTACGTGATGTAGGTCTATACAATTTATATGAAAGTAGCGGAACCCACGCAACTTCGCTCGCTTGAACGATACGATTATTTATTTAAGAAAAAAATATTAATTACTTAAGTTTTTTTTAGCCTCACACTGTATTCAGAGGAAACCTGGCAACCTAGTGTTAGGACACTCCGTTTCCATTACTACCACTTCCGTTCCACAACTTCCGCCGAATTCTAGAGGCATTGCCTGTTAAGTGCCGGAATTCAACGCCGCGCTTTGCCTCGTTATCAGAACGAGGACAAATTAAAATATTAAATATTTACAGTCACACATTCCTGTCCCCGAACCACGAGGGCCTCGTTCTCGGTATTATTTAGATTTATAAAGCTATAAATATATATTATAACATGTTTTAAGATTTAGAACCTCTAACATAGAGTTATAAAAACCCCTAAGAGGGGCAAGATGCACATTTTGGCCGCCCTAGGAGTTTTCCTCTTAGATATATTTCTTTCATATATTAATTTCAAAAATTAATTCTAAGCTAAATCAGAAATTAGTTCGTAATTTTACCAACTACATACCAATTAACTTAAAATATGAAAATCTTCATTAAAGGTTGATGGAAGGGTAGCATTACTAAGTAACTTTGTGCTTGTGCCACAAGCACAAAAGGAACATTTGTAAAGAACCGTCAACCGTTTCAAGTTACATCTTTATAAGGATTAGTAAGTAATCTCGAGTTGTAAGTTTTATTATCAAATATATTAGTATTTATTATATTATATTGTAGAAAATGTTTTTTAAGCTTTTGTTAAATTGAATTGAATTGAATTGAATCATCTTAATTTATATAACAAAACTTTTAAGGTTTAATTTTGATGTCAAAGCTATATTTTTTTGTAGTTTAACAGTTACATCACGCATATAATGAAAAAAAAGTCGCCCCGAGTAAGAATCAAACCCACAACAGTAGCCCACAACTGTAGCCTGTAGTCAGACGCTGCGCTATGACGGCAACAATTACAAAATGAATAATAAATAAGAAATAATATTTAAATTAAAAAAATATTTAAGCCATTTTATACCGTATAAATGAAATATGTAACAACAATCGTTCAACAATGAACTTCAAATTTGAATAAGAAATTTATTTACGTATTAAACTTATAACGAAACGTCTTCCATGTTTGACTTATTATATCATGTTTAGTATAAGGTAATCTACATAACTAAGGAACCCGGTTCAAAAAAATCCGGCTTTAAATTAGAGAATTGCGTGCCGAGTGTCAGAACCCAAAATTAATATAACAGCTTCAAAAGTCGATGAAGATGAGAAATAAATACTTTTTCGTTTCATTTAAATAATGAAATTACATACATTTAGCAAACAAGATTAAGACGGCCTCAATTGCCTTTAAATTGGCGCCGGGTCTCAAGCAACACTAAGCACGACAATTGTGGATTCGATTCCCACTGCAGTAAATAAAATATTTAATATTCTCATTTTTGCCCCATTGTAACCGGGAAATGCACGGCGTTGAGTTCCGCCAGTCAATAAATAATGCCTTAAAAATAGGCGAATCGTGAGAAACGAGAATGAACCCCGTGAAACTACAAAAAATAAATAAATTTAAAAAAATCATTAAATGCTTTGAAAGTTTAACATGTAACATAGGTACCATGTGTAAGAACTTTCACATTACGTTGAGAAAGTTGTTAATCTAGTTTTTATTGAATTTTCACTACAAGTAGCTGAAGTGAAACAGGAAAATAAAATAAAAATGAAACTACCTTATGAAAATGAATTACAAAGCCATTTTCAATAATATATTTTTTAATGTATACTTTTTATTATTCTTTTGTTTTATAAAAAAAATCAGCTTCACGCTGTGTTCCGTATACGGCAGGCTAGGCAGAGGGAACCTAGTGTTAAGACACTCCGTTCCCCACTTTCTGCCGAATTCGGGAAGCATTGCGTATTGAGTGGCAGTGAGAACTCTGCCGCGCTTTGCCTCGACAGCAGAGCGAAGAAATGGAAATAAACGTAAATAAATATTTAACTTCCTCGAGTGGGATCGAACCCACAATCATCGCGTTACAGTAACACTCTGATGCTCCTGCGCCATAACGGCCTCTTTTTCGTTTTATAATTTAATTAAATCAACTTTCCTATTTGTGTGCAACCTTGCTAAAAATATTTGCATTTACTCTATGAGATAAAACAAAAGACGGCGTCAAATTCCAGCAAACGTGTTATTTTTCTAAAATGAATGGGAAGTAGACCCCAGTTTTATTTATTTAGGTAACTTCTACTGCTTAAGCCGTGTGGTGCGAGAAATACATGAAAATTGATAAAAATCCCATAAAGATTTAATATAGAGCAAGAATTTACTAGCAGAGCGAGCAGGCTACAATAAATCAAGAATATGTGATTTAATCACTTTTTTTTGGCCTAAACCTAAAAAGAAAATAACAAAAACAATTCTCAAAACCCATATCAGCACAAAACACAAAAGCTCATTAGGAATTTACAAATTTTAGTAAGCAAATGTAAGCAATAAATCACTTTCGCTTGGCTCTTGTCACTTCTACGAAATGAAACAGAAATTCAAACTGAAATTCAGTTTTCAATGGTCCGCGAAAACCTGCGAAGTAGCTTAGACTATAAATGGCCTGAATTATTCGAGTATCAAAATGGTAATTTTCTTCTAAAGAGTTTTATGTAAAGTAAATGATTAAAGTATCCTGTCAATCAGAGCTTGTCTTTACTTTGTGATAAGGGCAGGCAGGGGGGTAGTTTATAAAAGATTCATTTTACGATTAAATATGTAAAAATATACCCCAACGACTGAAAGCCTTATGTCTGATGTACCTGAAAGGTGCCGATATGCTTCATAAAGATAATTGTGGGTCAATATTCGTGGGAAATGACGTACATTTTTCTTATGTGGTCTAAAAAGATACAACGCCTACATATTAGTAGAAATAAGGTAAAAACAAATAATATTTTGAGCAGAATATGCTTATTTCAAATAAATATCCCAAATATTGCTCAACGTTTCTGACGGACCGACAGATGAAGGACGGGCATTTATTATTAAGCGTAAATAAGGATATTGCAGAAGGATAAAATAGCAAATACAATTCTATACCTTTTAAGAATTGAAAAGAAAGAATAATGATTAAGAAGCGAAGCATAAAATAAAGCTTAGAAGATAGTGGGACAGCATATATCTGCAAACGTGTTCGTGGGTTCGAACTCCAAACTCAGGAGACAATTCTCTGCATAATTATTAGCACAATAACGTGTAAATGTATCCAAAAAGCAAAGCTTAAGCCCACCATGTCCAACGAGTCTTCCATATATGGCAATAGAAGTTAAACTCGGCTTCCACCGCCAGCGGAGCGGACTCATTAAGGAGTAGGTTGAACTACAAACTTGTATTTCTATGAATAAATAGAATAGCGAAAGGACCGAGCGAACAGAAAGAGTTAAAATGAACGAGCCTGGCTTCTAGGGAGCGAATTGAAGTAAATACGAAATACAAAACTTTTTACTTTTGAAAAGTCAGTCATTCAGTCAGTCATCAGTCAGTTAGTAGACAAACTAAACTTTTTTTTCATATATATTACAAAAATAGCCGTTGTCCATCCATGGCCTGCTCTTAATGGCACTTCGTGCAGTATAGTGCTTCAGCGATCTACACTCAACATCTAAACAATTACCTAAGATGTTGTCCGTCTATTATCATTTTTCTTACGAATAAGTGTGTGATGTCTATATTTTCTCTTATTTTGAAGATCGTGCTAAGTGGGGTAGCATCAGTCGGAAGACAGACCTTGGAAAAAAACGCGAGCATTAATGAAAAGAAAAAACATGACTAAAGTCATGTAATTTACTATTTAAGTAAGTAATTTTGGTATATTATTAACTTGTAAGTACTTATAAATATCACGCTGTATCCCGCAAAGCAGGGCAGAGGGAATATAGTGTTAAGACACTCCGTTACCCACCTTCTGCCGAATTATGGAGGCATTGCGTGAACAGAACACGCCACGATAGGCCTCGACATCAGAGCGAAGAAATGGAAATATAAACGTAAATTAATATTTTACTTCACCGAGTGGGGATCGAACCCACAACCATCGCGTTCCACCTGTTTGCCACTGGACCACTACAGCCTCAAATCGTTGTACGAAAACAACAAATATGGCTTTGATACGGTATTTTTGTATTTTTAAAACCGCAGACCTGAATATTCGATTATAATTTCATCATGATACCTCTATATGTTCCTTAAAATCCTTTCCAAGAAACAGATGGAATCATGATAGACTGACAGCTGGACAGACAGACGGACAATACAATATTCCTGTAAGGATCCGATTTTTCATTAGAGATGTAACTGGTGGTCATTTGTACGATCGTTTTGGTGAAAATATACAAAAGCGTCTTTCTCGCTTTTTTAATTTTTCGGGTACTCCGAGTGTTGAATGCCGCAACTTAACGCTACGCTTTGCCTTATTACCAGAACAAAGAAATAAAAATATTTTTAAATGATAATTAATTTCTCAAAATGGAAATCGAGCCCAAAACCGTCATGTTTACAGTTCGCCTACGCCACTGCACATCGACGCCCTCAATAAAATAAATATTTTCAGACACAAATGACGAAAAGTCTTACCCGCTTATTGTTACTGAAATTACTCAATAAATTCTAAAAATACAACCTGATCCCTTCCGTCCATTCTTTTTCTAAAACCCCTAAAAGCAAATACAGCAAAAATCAATTCTATATAAGCACTCAGGCCACTTGACATTCATTACAGGCCCGACCCCAGCTGACCAGAATATAAATGTATTTAATTTAGATATTATAGGCGGTACGGATTTTACATGGAATTGCTACCATTTGACTCTCTTGTAACCAAATTGGTTATTTGTGCTAACTTCGTATATAAACTGAAGAAAGTTACATAAGTATACTGCCGTATGCGCACAGCTTCGTCTGCTTATTTACACCTTTAGGGGTGAATTCTAATAAGCCATGAAATACGTGTTCTATGAAATATATTTAAGAGTCTGAGTTTCAAAGTTTATAAAAATCGGTGCCGATTTAAAAAAAATATCCATACAAACTTTCAACATCTATTGTATCATTTAATTTTTTTCAAAATCTTTCTTAGTGGATGTCCAGATTACGAAAATAAACATCTGTCTAAATTTCACGTTTCTAAGCACAGCGCTCGTGTGCCACTAGTGGCACAGTGACACAAGCATGTTACTGTGAACGCGACAGATTGTGGGTTCGCTTTTCACACAAGGAAATAAAATTTTCAATATTTCACTCTGCTGTCGAGACAAAGCACGACATTTTGACATTTGCACTGCCTCCAAAAATTTATTAGAAAGTGGGTAGCGGAGTGTATTAACACTAGGCTACTCTGGCAGAGGGGTGGCAACCCCGCTATATGCACGATACAGCGTCTTTTTCAGCCTAATTCTTAATATGCATGGCTGGGTGCACGTTGCGAATCGCCTGAATAGCAGACCTTGTGTATTAATTGGCGGAACTCAACGCCGTATTTAACAAAAAAATTCTTAATGCAAATTACTTTAATTTAAGTCAAAGCCAGAATAGGGTCACTGGAGTGTGAAAATATTCCAACCTAATTAGCAAATTAAATTATCAATTAAACTTCGACGTACAGATATCTTTGCCAAGGAATTATAATGTAATCCGTTACAATATAATTACGTGGATATGCCTATTTATTATTTTAATATTTTATTGTATAATTTGACTGGAGGAGGGTGTATTTTGTAATTATTATTTATGACTATAACCATTATTACAATTTAATATTTATTAATTTTAACTATAAACATAAGATTAAGATTAAGGTAAGTCGTGGTGCAGGGGTTCAAGCGTGCGAATCTAAGCGCGACTGGATGTGGGTTCGATTCCCACTCGAGGAATTTAATTGTTTATTTAAAATAAATAAGAAAATTAAATCAGCTTCCCGCACACAGCATGGTAGGCAGAAAGAACCTAGTATAAAGACAATCCGTTTCCCACTTTCTGCGGATTTCTGGAGGCATTGCGTGTTGAGTGGCAGAACTCAACGCCGCGTTTGCCTCGACACCAGAGCGAAGAAATGGAAATATAAACATAAATAAATATTTCACCTCCTCAAGAGGGGATTGAACACACAACCGTCGTCACAAACTTTGAAGCCGTCATAACATACGACGGCCTCAAAATTTACTTAAATTTATATTTTCATTGTGTCGCTCTGGTCTTGCGGCAAAGCGCAGCGTCGCCGCCACTTAACAAGCAATGCTTCCAGAATTCAGAGGAAAGTGGGGAAGGCGGAGGCGGAGTGTCTTAACATTAGGTTTCCTCTACCCACCATTCTGTGTACGGGATACAGCGTGAAGCGAAATATAATATACCTTATTAAAGAAATAGATTTTTTTCTTTAAAATTATCTGAGCTAAGACAATCCCTTTTTCATTGTCCCTCGAAATCTTGAAGTAATTTGTGTTAAAAAGTGGAATTCTACATCACAAAATAAATGATGTGATGATATTTTACTTTAAGCCGACTAGACCTAGATCCCAGACGCCCCAGACCTACGTCATTTTTCAATAAAAAAACTAGTTCCAGTTCCAGTATAAATTCCAGCATTGCTGAAATGACGTAGGTCTGGGACGTCTGGGATCTTGGACTATACCGAATTATAAAAAATATTTTCAAATTTCCCTTCTTTGACACGACGATATATCTATACAAACACTCCAATGTAGATATATTTATACACAACGCAGATACTCGGTGTCGCTAGGAGCTTCATTTTAGTGGCTATTGTGGTGGAATTTCCCGAGGGATGGTTTGATATTCGATAGTAAACCTGAGAAGGAATCGTATACAATTTTATACACGTATGTCAAATATTGGACTTCTTTTGACAATAACTTTGTCTGGTTGTTTGTAGAATAAGTATCCGAAATAAATGCTAAACGATACCTTGTCTTTAGTTGCAAAATGAAATTGCTGGTTATATGAAAGTGATAAAAAAGTAATAAAAAATGAACTTGTAAATATTTGAAATATAATTTCGAAGCTATATCTAATATTTCAGAAAGAAAGCCAACTTTAAACCAAGTTAGCCACCTGTATAAACATGTTCGCAAAATATCTAAACATAGTATAGCTTACAAAGGCTAGTTAGTATACGAGTATTAACAAGAAGCAATTGTGGTCCAATCTCAGAAATCCATCCAGTGGAAGTACAGCTACTCTGTGGTCGGACCAATTACCGTGTGGAGCTTAATCGATAAATACATACATACCATACATACTCTTACATGGTCGCACACCTTATCACCTTGTTATTTATCCGACTTTCCTTAGTCGGTTTCTTTTATATATTTTTTTCAGCCTCACGCTTAGCAGCAGGGTAAACCTGAAGGGAACCTGAGAACCTAATGTTATGACACGCCGTTCCGACTAGGACACTTTCTATCTCCACTTTTTGCCGAATTCTTAAGGCATTGCTTTTTCGCCGGATTCTTAAGTGACGGAACTCAACGCCGCGCTTTGCCTCGTTATCAGAACGAGGAAAGTATATAATATTTCATTCCCCTGAATGGGAATCGAACCCACGACGGCCAAGTGTCCCCTTTTTCTACATATTTTTTTTATAATTTTCCTTACTTAACATTTGGTAAAAAAACAAAATATTTAGACATTACAGTTGTTACTGTCCCCTTAACCACATATGATCTTAGTAGATCTCATAAAACAAAATAAAAATGTAAATATTTTTCAAAGTGGAGAATATCCATAGCATCTCATTTTTAGTAAAACCTTTGTGGCACGAAGGTGTCAAATAAAATGTGAAATAATAATAATATTAGTAACACAGAACCGACATCCTCGTTAAAATTTAATAATCAAAAATATTTTCGACACCTTTCATCCCTTCGTTAATTTTGATCGCGAAAGCTGCTATTACGAGGGATTTAATTGCGTTATATTTAATCACGTTCCGACATTTTTTAATTACGTGTTTTTTTAAATGTATGATTTTAGGCATGTACAAGCGTGCGACTGTAACCACGACGGTTGTGGGTTCGATTTCTACTCGTATGAGTGAAATATTAAATGTTTTAATTTCCTCGATGTGGTAACGAGCCGAAGCGCTGCGCTGAGATCCTCACTCGACTAGACTTCCAATTTCTCTGGAACTAGATTTCCAGGTTCTCTGTGCCATGCTTGGAATACTATATGAAGCTGGAAAAAAAACTATCAACCGAGTAATTAAACTCATAACCATCAAGTTTATAGGCAGATACTTGGAAATAGAGCCACAATATCAGCATTTGTTTTTTTTTTGTTAAAATATAGAATAGAACGAAAATTTCTTCGCCTTTTCTTAAGTAAGAGTAACAATAATAAATTCTTAATTTATATGAATAGCAGATGTATTTTATATTTAAGAACCACTTAGAAGATATCACAGTTTACTCTGTAAATCCATTTTACACCAAAAATAGCAATCGCGCTCGAGTTTATCTTCATTATAGGATTTGGCATGTTTAAGACAGGTCACGATAATAAAGATATTAAATTTAATATACAAATTTCAATATATAAAAAAATATATACTATACTGTTTGTTGCAAATTGGGAATAATAATCTATTGAACAAAAATAAATGTTCCCTTGAGTAGAATAAAATAAGCCAGCGAGTTAAGTCATACTTAACAAGTTTAGGGAAAGTGTGTTACGAATATTTTTCCTACAATATATACATTTGTATGTAGCCAAAACACGAAAAAAACAGAACAATTAATTTTTAAAAATTGTAATTAAAATAATGGGATTGAATATATTTCTTAAAACATCAGTCATTGCAATAAGCAGAGCAAAATACATGGAAACATATATATATTACGTCAGCCTCACTTCAATTTTTTCTCACTAAATAGACATTACGTGTTAAATGACAATACCTACAGCCATATAACAAACATTGAATAGCTATGTACACAAAATATCAATTACTAACTTCGTATACTCGATATTAATAGTAAGCCGTAAATAATATGGAAGCCGCAATCTTCGCTACACATCGATCGATATCTATACCAATATTGTAAAGCTGAAGTGTTTGTATGGTTGAACGATTATTCTCGAGAATAACATGAACGGAGCACTAAAAAGTTTTCGTCCAGCCCATTCAACTTGTGGATGTCAAAAGAGAGCTCGCCTTACAGATTTTTGGCTGAAGCTAACATCAGGCATTAAATTCTGGTACCGTGGAATAGACGGCAGCGTTATCCCTTGGTCATCCAAGGTCGAGTTTGAGGCAAAGAGAGCGCCCAGTAGAATGGCTTTGTCTTTCACCGTATGATCAAGGTCTGTGCGTAATGGCGGGACTGAAGGCTGAAGTTGTTAAGAGCATCCTTTTAGAGGACTTAAATCTGACTAGCTCCAGCCGGTTAACTCTCAAGCTTCTTATCAATTTTAGCGATATTCTCGAACCTTTATCTGGCAATTTGTCGCTTAAAGCAAACAGAACCACGTCGTTGATGGTGCACAGCACAGGTGCTTAAGTAAACGAAGTCTCTGGTACAAGCTAGTAGAAGCTGCCGAAAATAAAGCTTAGCACTGTACTAAAATAGATAAATGTGATTAGATATTGTTTTATAATAATCGACATTTATTATATCTGGACTGTATTGAAAGCGTAAATTTTGTAATGTTATTACTACGAACATGCTATTTGTAGATATACTATTTTACTTGGAACGGATATAAGTTATAGATCTGTTGATTGGTATTGGTGTTCTCAATATAGTCTTGAATATATTATTAAATAGAATGTTTTAAATCTAGTTCCCCTTAATACAAAATTTGATAATAAAAAACATTTTTGTGTTATTAAGTAAAGAAACTATTTTCACGTTAAATGGTTGTATTCGTTATATTTTCTTAAAAATGTGGGTACAGCGTGAAACTAAAAATACTTTTTTGTCATCTGGTGGAACGCTTAGCTCTTTTGTAGTAGATTAAGCAGAGTTAAGCTGGAAACGTTATGATAAGACACTCCGTTCCTATCAATACATTCCAATTCTTGTGTATTGAGTTGAATTCAACGTAGAGCCGTTCTAATCATTAGGGATCCAATGAGCTGTGAAAGGCTTGATACTTTGGCTTTGCGTAGAGACGTCTCCTCGCTGTACGTTTTCTATCGCATTTATCATGGGGAGTGTTCTGAGGAACTGTTTGACCTGTTACCTGCCACCGAATTTTCCAACCGCACAGTACGTCACAAACTTAAACATCATCCACACCACCTGGATACATGGCACTCTACTACTGTGCGGTTTCGTAGAAATTTTCTTCCACGCGCCACGGAACTGTAGAATGGCCTACCCGCGGCAGTGTTTCCAAGTCGATATAATATGGGTACCTTCAAAAAGCGCATCTACCTCTACCTTAAAGGCCGGCAACACACCTGTAGCTCCTCTTGTGTTGCACGGGGTCGTGGACAGCGGTGATCACTTACCTTCAGGTGACCCGAACGCTCGTTTGCCTTATCCTTTTACCATAAAAAAAAAAGAATTCATTGCGCATTGAGCAAAAAACCAAAACCGTCGTGTCACTGCCACGCCACTATGCCCACAACTGACTTAGCTTAACTAATACTAACGTTAAAAGACTTACGCAGGTTCGACTTTTGCTGAAATCCAAAGTTTGAAGCTTTTAGCGGGAAGTAATATATCGTCATACAATTAAATATCTCTTATATTTATAAATCCATTACACAAAATTTAATAAATGTTTTGGTCCCACTAAAACATTTTGGGTAACTCACTTTAAAGTTACAATGTTTTGTTCAATTTAATTACAACTCTCTTTGCAAAACATGTTCTGTGAACGTAATTTTATATATTAAAAGTATGCGAGTATTAATTTTCATTTGATTTTTTTTTCTATTTTATTGAAATAAGTAAATTGCAACAAGCGTATAAAATTTCGCTATGTAAGAACATATGGCTTACTGATCAAAAAGCTTGGACGATTTCCAAGAGATACTGATTCGAATCCCGCTAAGTTAAAATATTAAAAATATATATATTTCTAAATAATAATTCACCTACTTTCACTCGTTATTAGTTATTGCTGGACATTGGAGAATCGAACCCATTTTCTGTAACTAAAGAGGAGGTAAGATATAATTATGGTATGTGGCCATCGCATCGCACCGAGACAGGGTCTGCGTGTAGCTATACCGTTGTATATGCTACCACTAATAGACGGAGTGTCGCGAAAATGTCACCTTTCGTCTTATAATGTCTCGAGTTCGAAGAGTGAGCGAAGAATTTTAGCACTAAGTTCTCTTTTTGTACCGTCTACAAATATAAATTCTTTGTGCCTTTTCATTTGGATATTGCCATGGCCTATCATTACATATTATAAGATTGTGGTTAATTCGACATTTTATTTTTTCAGCCTTATTCTGTATCCCACATGAAGCAGGCTACGCATAGGGAGCCTAGAGCTCAGACGCTCCGCTCCCCATTTTCTGCCGAATTCTAGAAGCGTGGCGAAACTCAACGCCGCGCGCAAATCGAAACCACCGAAAACAAATATAATATATTTCGTTTCCTCTAGTAGGACTCAATCCCACAACCTGTCGCGTTTACAGCTCCACGATTGTGTACTTGAGCCACGACTGGCATTAATCTATATTTACATATACGAGTATGTACATTTTAATATTAACCGAAAAGAAAATAATTAACTACATAAAATCTTTTTAATTGCACTTTCAACTGTCCAATATTAAGTGCTATTAATTATTCTTTTAAACGCTTGAATCAACAACTAATGACTAATTTATTGAATATTAAAATATAGATATTTATTTATCAGCTTTACGCTGTATCCCGCACACGCAAGGTAGGCAGAGGTAAACCTAGTGTTAAGGCACTCTGTTTCTCACTTTCTTCCAAATTCTGGTGGTAATGCGTGTTGAATGACAGAACTCAATGCAGCGCTTTGCCTCGACATAAATATTTGACTTCCTCGAGTGGGGATCGAACTCACAACCGTCGCGTTACAGTCACACCCTTGATAGATTTGATTTGTTTTTTTCTGTGCTTCAAGGGACCATAGTCCTGAATAATTTATTTAAGATTTTAGTATATAGTCCTGAATAAATTATTTTATTTTTAGATAGATGGAAAAAATTTGATCCTATATACAGTCTGGGGACAGACAGATAGACAACGTAGTCTTAGTATTATTATTTTTAATTATCTTTATAATACATAAAAATACTTGATGTAAGATTAAACTTACCTTTCAATTAAACTGGAGAATTTTACTAGACTGTAGTAGACTGTAGAACAAAATACCTGTAAAAGAAAAATGCCAGTAATAAATTATAGTAAAACAGAAGTAATTACAGTGGAAGTTTTGAACCTAGACTTCTTAGTCTTCCATCTTAGATCATTCTTAAGGGCTTTCTAAAGAGAATATATTTTTATCATTTAATTGCTCCTTCCTACTATAGTGTCCTTGTAAAAGCTAAAAATAAATATAACGGAGCTATCTTTATTTTTAGCTGTATATATGCAAGTAGAAACATTTTAATATTAAAACACTGTTCTCCACTTTCCGCCATCTGAGATATTGCACGCGGGAAAATAAAAAGAAGACACTCCCTTGAGTGGAAATCAAACCTACATCTATACAGTTTACAGACGCTGTTTCACTCCACTTCGATGGCCTATATGGATTAAACAATTTAAAAAAGTCAGCTTCACGCTGTATCCCGCACACAGCAAGGTAGGCAGAGGGAATCTAGTGTAAGACACTCCGTTCCCCACTTTCTGCCGAATTCTGGAGCCATTGGGTGTTGAGTGATAGAACTCAACTTAACAATTAACAATTGATATACATATAAGTACCTTTTTCCTGAGACTTCGTGTGTTCAATATTATTAATTAAAAATAGTCATCTATTAACATATTTTATTCTCATGTCATAGCTTATACAAAATGGATAAAGAGTGAACATTGAAATACTTGCTAAGATTATACTTTTTGATTTTATTAGTCGGAATAAATATTATTCTTATTACTGTTATGAAAAAGCATTAGGATATTTTCTATTATGACAGTTGTATTAACAAGTATTGTAAGTAGTATAATGTATTCAGAAAGGCCGCTAAAGTCACGATGTCCCATAATGAGGGCATATTTGTCACGCTTTTTACATAGATTTTGAAATAAAAAATCATTTTGTATCTATCTATTCGTAATCCGTCGGTGACCTTTTTAGCTGTTGGTAACTAAACTTATCATAATTTTTAGATAATTAAATTAAAATAATCTTATGTAAGTTATAATCATTTAAGAAACATACAAATGTCTTAATTTCGAACTTCACGCTGTATCTCGCAAAAAACAAAGTAGGCAGACAGATAATTCTGCAATTCAACGTCGCGCTTTGTCTTATACGTGAGGCAATGAAATGAAAATAATTCATTATCCAATCGTGAATCGAACCCATGACGTTACAATCAGACGCCATACCACCTCGCCATGAATGTCTCAATTGTCTTGAAGGATCTTAATGCATCAAAAATACAAGGTGTCGCTATATCGTCGTCACTATGTATCGCCATATCCGATTTATTTCAAATTTTTTTCGTCGTGGCACAGGGGTACACGTGAGCGACTGTAAACACGACGTTTGAGTGTTCGATTCCCGCTAGGGAGATGAAATATTTATTACTAGAGACTCAAACGCCAAACTCTTCATTATACTTATTTATTTATAGCATAAAAGTACTCCAAAGGACAATATTTTTTATAAATATTGTCCTATGTCCTTTCTAAATGCTAAGAATATGTATTTATAGTTCCATGATAATCGATTGAGTAATTTTGGCGAGAAAGGGTAACAAACAAACATTCATATTTATAATAATTGATGATGATTTTAATTTTCCCGCTCTGGTAACAAAGCAAAGCGTGGCGTTGAGTTTCGCCGCTCAACACGCAATTACTAAAAAATTCAGCGGAAAGTGGGGAACGGAAGTGTCTTAATGGGAACAAAGTGGCTTAACGCTTGGTAATTTCCCTCTGCATACTCTGCTATGTATAGGATTCAGTGTGAAGTTGAAAAAATATATAATTTGCATTTTCTAAAGAACCAAAATAATGCTATTACATTGAAAACCAGAGCATCATGAACTTTTATGAAAAAATTGTATTGCAGAAATTTATGCGAATTCCATTAAATTTGAAACTTTTGTCTATAAAATAATCTAATTTTTTGAACAAACTGACATCACGGCTACGATGTGATAATTTAATAAAGAAGAACAATAATTTTTCACACGTTTGGTACCATTGTGACACAGCTTGAGCATGTTTGACTAAACAAAATAACGGTAAGTCCAAATACTAATCGGAATAATATTATTTTTATTTACTTTATATGGAGAAAAAAATATTTAATAATTACCTTAATACAAAAAAGGAAGATAGGGACGATATTAAACTTAAATTTAAGTTATCACATCAATGTTGACATACAATAATATACTAGCAAAACAAATTTTAGAATAAGCGTTCAAGAATTTCGTAGTAACGAGATAACAACGAGTCTAAGTACGCTTGGACGGTTTCCAAGAGGCGCAGGTTTAAATCCCGCTTGGTGAATTTCTTTTTTGATTTTAACTAGAGTGTTTACAAAATCTATGTATTAGATTTATCTTTGGATTACGTAAATTTGATCATGTTTCTGATCATTGTCGTCAGCTTGGATGACGTCAGACGTCCTATCTGATATC
>DWGR01000925.1:0-18472 GCA_018247715.1 Heliconius burneyi
CTCACGTTTGCTTGACGCAGCAAGCTTGCAAGACGTATCAAACCAAGGCTGTGACTTGCCACCGATTGGCACTACAGTGCTAGGAATATAAAGTTCCATGCCCTGCAGAACCACGTCGGCAACAGCAAAATTAAATCCCTTCGTGGATGGAAGTACGAAAATAAACATCTGTCCAAATTTCACGTTTCTACGTACTGCGGTTACGACCTATTATTTACATTAATTAAAACAGTGCATATAACGACCACAAATTCAAAACATTTTTTACATTTTTAAAATGTTATTCTACACTTAGCATAGCGGGATTTGAACCCGTGCCTTTTAGACGGTTTCCAATCTCGATACGTTCAAAATTTTTATAATATGTCCTCTAAAAGCATTTATTTCAAAATATAGCATGCAAAGTTTTATCAAACAATGTACAATTTGTGCAAATACGTTGTAGACTGTGTAAATATTATTTAGATTAGAGGCACGATCCCGGTTTTCATCGAATAAATGCTGGCTTTAGGAGCTCTTGCTAAATAAATTTCGTTATTATGTTAGTTTTGCACAAAGAAAATATAATGCAATATTAACATTTCATTTCCATTTAGTTTTATCTTTATTAAATCAGATCTTCATCTTTATGGTTGGTATAAGAATGCATATATGCATGCTGCATAATTTGTTTCAATTCAAAACCTTGGCGAGTTTTAAATCAAAGCTTTAAATTTTCGAAAGCTCTGTTAGTGAGTCCTTACCCCGAAATAGGCAGAGAGAAACCAAGGAAAGAATACAGTGGTTGGATACTCCGAAGACACTCCATTCTGCGCTTTCCTCACAAATTCCGCCCAAATTAGTGTAAGACGCGGCGTTTGTCGGGGTCGACACTTGTCGACCCCGACGAACGCCGCGTCTTTCCTTTGCCAAAGGTATCTTATTTATCGTTTTAAAAAAGATTTAATACACTTATTGAGGCCGTCGTGGCTCAGGGGGGCAAGGGTGTGACTGTGACACGATGGTTGTGGATTCGATTCCCACTCGAGAAAACGAAATATTTACTTAATTATATATTTCCGTTTCTTCGCTCTGATATCGAAGCAAACAAGGCGGCGTTGAATTCCGCTACTTAGCACACAATGCCTCCAGAGCTCAGCGGAAACTGCGGAACGGAGTGTGTTAACACTATGCTCTACTACCTACCCTGCTGTGTGCGGAATACAACGTGAAGCTGATACATTTATTATTTCCTTTAAAGTATACAGCTTTTAGTGTTTGACATTTTTATTGTGCATGCGTAAACACGATAAAAAAGACGTTTATACATTACTCGTATATTATCTTCTACATTTAAATAATCAAAGTAAATTACCTTTATTCAATTTACAGCAACACCTTGATTTTAGAAGTTCTATAAGGCTAGCCAAATAAAATTTTAACAAATATCACCCTTGTTCCGTCTCTCAAGCAATATCCTGTTCTACTATAACACGTAATAGAGATTCTTATTACTATGGGTAAATAAAACAAGTTAATCTAAATTTCTGTTTGTTTCTACGTACATCTTCTGAAGTACTGGACCGATCTGAATAATTTTTGTATAGCTGACGGGTTTGGGCAGAATTTAGGCTTCAAATGATTTTGAAGACTTCCATACCCGATGCAAGCAATGGTTCAGCTAAACTATAAGAGATAATAAATTGCGTCCATGACAAAAGTCTGACGAAGACTGAATAAGTCTTACACTATAACTTGCAAATAGTCTATTGTACAATAAATATATTTTATATCAACAAAGCTTATAACTGCTTTTAATGACTATTATTAACGTAAGATCGATAACTGAAACGGACCACTTATATCGTTCTCCATCTTATATAATATGATAATGACCATATCACTTATGACGCATAATAAATAACCTGTTATTACGCTGTATTCCGTACACATTAGGGTAGGCAGAGAAATATAAATTTAAATAAATATTTAATTTCCTCGAGTTCCCACTCGAATCGAACCCATCACCAGTCTCGTTCAGACTTTGCGCCCCTGAAATATATTAAAAATATAGCTGAAAATATTTAATTTTTTCTTACTCAAACGAAATAAGTTGGCTTAGATAATATCCTTGTTGTAGAGTGCATTCTTGCTATGTTTAATATATATTTATATAGATCTTCGTTCAGTCTTAGACAAATTAGGGTAGTGCGTTTCGTAAGTTAAAATTCTGACTAACTGCCACTGCCTAGGTAGGTCTTAAATTGGTAGAATACGGAGAGCTGGCAAAACATGATACATTAAAATTATATTTATACGAATTTATAAGTATATATATATACCTAAGACATACGTGTCTTGTTGTCGTAGCATAAATAATTAACTGTGAGCATTAATTTACTGTTTCACATGAATGCAAAATAACTGTGAGGTCACTATTATTTACTACTAAGTCTTATATCATACAATTAAGGTTTTTGAAAGGCTCCAACTTATTCATCTATATTATCCAAATTACTTTATTTAAGGCTGCAATGTTTCAGATTGTTCAAAAGGACCGCTTAATCCTTTTGCCTTAATTTGAACATTATAGACTAGGAGGTGACTGAGATCTTTTAATGGATTTAAAATATTAATTTCTAATTGATAATATTGTTAAATTATTGCGATTACTCCATTGAGTATCGTAAATATCATGAAGAATACCGTGGCCTAGTGTCACAGCGTGTAACTCTAAACGTATCGGTTGCAGGCTCGATTCTCACTCGGAGGATTGCAGATTTCTTCGCTCAGGTTACAAGACAAAGCGCAAAGTTGAACTCCGCTTTTCAAGACGCAATGACTTGAACATTATATGGAAAATGGGGAACAGAGTGTTTTCTTCTTTATTACTTCATTACTCAGTTTGAAATTACTAAGGAATAAGTATCGACCATAATTACAGATGACAAATATATCTCAACTTCGATATACTTAAAATAAAGACTTGCGTCTTTACATTCTCTTGGACTTTATCAAGTTTGAAATTGGTATTTATCAAGTTTGAAATTCTTTGTCTCAAATATATTTTATTAACAGGCTTTCATCTCTTATACTATGAAGTTTTCGATGTCAAGTTCTTTGGAGGATTTAATTAATTTATCACAAGAAAGCTCCTATTACGATGTTGTACTTTTAGATTTCAGTAATATAAAGAACTATTTAACTTCATTATTCTAGTTTTCTTAACTTTGGCGACGTTGTACAAATAAGTTGTAAATATATTATTTTAAAAGTGAAGAGCGAAGTGACTAGTTCTATTTTTTATCAATATTGATATAAACACAATAATTTTATCGTAGCAACACACTGTAAAGATATTGGTTCGATTCTCACCTAGGAGAATAATTATATTTCATTTCCTCACTTTTCACCTTTGGTGACCATGTTAAATTTAACGTATTGTGAGTTGGGGGGCACTCAGAGGACGGATTGTCCATAAGCTTCCCTCTGCCTATCGTCTTATATGTGAGATACAGTGTCAATCTAAAAAAATGAAAACTCTATAAAAAGATATTTATATTTAGAAAAAAATGTTATAATGTACTAATAATAATTATTTATATACTATTTACATATTATGCTAATTAACTATACAAGATTTAGTAAAATGAAAAGGTCAAATGTGGTTTGTATCGAAATTTAGTTATTTATCAGTTGGTTAATTCTAATGTCCAGTGTTTGTGAGTTATAAATAACTGTCACTTTTGACAGCTCAATGTGCAACTAATAATTAAAACGTATTCCTAATGCAATTTTCATATAATTGAAATTTCAACATAGCGGTTAGACGAAACTAATATAAACTTAATTATTTAAACTTAGCTTTGAATATGTTTTTGATTATATGTACATTGCTATTAGCATTAGTAAATTAATAGAGAATTAAATATTTTAGTAATAAATTTTTTCTTTATAAAACAAAAATAAAAAATATTTAAAATTGTCAGTCAGCTTAAGAATAGTGTGATGAGTGACCATTCTTTATGATTTTTGTTACAATTTAAATGTTGTTGATATAAAATGATGACTAAAATATACTTTACAATAAGTTTTAATATGTATTTATTTTAATATATACATATTGAAACTTCTTAGTAGCTATAACTAAGCATCCCGAACATTCGTTTGCCTTGTCCTTTTCCTATAAAAAAATATACACAGGCATCAAGCTTAAAAATATTATCTAGCTATCTTTATGAAGAAAGTTGCGTTATATTATTTACCATTATTATATCATAAAAGACAGATGTTTGGCGTCCGTCTCTTGTACTATAACGGTTGTGGCCAACCATATCCTGTCTTGAGCTATTGTGATGTAAGCGGTGCGGTGAATTAGTGCACAGTAGATCAAGTGACGTCAGCATTGTGGTCAAATGGGTTGAATAAGCATTAGAATTTTGATTAAAAATAATAATAATATGATAAAAAATGATAATAAAGAAATGGCCTTATTAATTCCACAAAAATAATTCTTAAATTACCAATGGCAACTTTAGCTGTTTTGATGAAGTTGATGAAACTAAAAAAAAAACAATATTATATATTGTTAATTTTTTTTCATTTATTATTGTATGTTAAATGACGAAACTCACTCATTTTATCTTACTAAAGCGAGTAAATTATTTAATTGATGCAATGAATGATTGAATGAAAATATGTAATTTTTACCAATAAAATTTAGAATTTTTTGATCGAGATAATAATTGATTTCCTCAACTAATTGAATATTATTTGAGGAAATGAGGAAAACAATTACTATCTCAATTTCCTCGATCTAGCTAATAAAACAATAACAGAATATTGTGACACTTGGTTCTCCCTGTCTACTCTGCAATGCGGGATAAAGCATGATACTGAAAAAAACTTCCTCTTGTTTCTACACGCGTGTCTCCTAGACTATAACGATTGTGGCCAACCGCATCCCGTCTTGAGCTATCGTGATGTGAGCGGTGGCCTACAAGTGCATAGTAGATCGAATAACGACAGTAATGTGGTTAAAATAGACTGGAGCATTCAAAAGATGATTAAGCATTAGTTTATGTTCCATCCTCGAAGTAATTTGTTGGATATTATAGACCCAGCAAATTGACTAAAGTCTCCGTCCTTCATTTTGATTTCTCATTTAAATTATTAGTGGCGAAACTCTTTACATTATCTACATTTAATATTATAAGGTCGAGGAATTTGCTTGGTTGAGTGCACTATACTCCGGAACTACTGGTTCAAATTTCAATTTTAAATCTATAGTCCACTACGGCCGCGCCACGACGGCCTCATCCCTCTACAAAGATGCGTGTATACCCATTTGATTTAAAATTTTCGAGGAATTTGTGGACAAACATATAAAAGGAAATAAAAAACATTAACTAATTAAACAGCATTACATACATATATATTACAAATCATCACCTCCTTTATTTAAAGTCAGTTGAAAATAATTATGATAAGCCAATCAATAGGCATATTTTTGTTAAGTTTCACATTATATCTCACATATATTAGGGTAGCCAAAGGAATCTTAGTGTAAAGACACTCCGTTCCTCACTTTTCGCAAAATTTGACAGTCGTTGTGTGTTGAGTGGCTTAAGATAATACACCGCTTAGTCTTGTTACCAGAGTGAGAAATAATTAATTACACGAGCGGGTATCGAACTCAGGACCGCCGCTTATACAATCAGACGCTATATCAAACACATAAAACAAACATATAATAACAAAAGGATTTGTGTTTATTCAGTGAACCGTACAAACGTAATTAATATTGCTATTGTATCCACAAAGCAATGGGACAAATTTTTCAATTATCGTTTTGACTAATTAAAAAGCAATTTGATCCAGAACAGTTTAATTCGGTCGTGAATTTACGTTAAATTAAGTTGATTGATCGTAGCGCAAAGCAACAACAGCACGACAGTAAATGCAGGTGTGAGTTCGATTTCCACTCGAGGATATAAAATATTAAATATATTAATGTTCTCGCTTTGTCAATGAGGCGTGGCGTTGACTTCCGCCACTCAACTCGTAATGCCTCCAGTATTCGCCGGAAAGCGTTTTAATGTAAATTCAGGATGTAAACAGTAGGTCTCTTTGCACTCCCTGCTATATGCAGGATGCAGCTTGAAGTTTAAAAAAACAACAAAATAACACAAAACATCTTCACAAGATATCCCTCATTCCTTGCGGGTTAGTCAGAGAGAACGGAGCGCGAATCGCTACAGTCTTCTTTACTCTTTTTCGCCTCGTCCACTATCATCAACATCTTCATACATGCTCTTCGGGGGGTCCTCATGCTTTTTACGTCCTTGTTCTTCCAGTATCTTTGATACTATGTTTTCGAAGGTCAACCGAGGCCTATCTCTCTTACCGCTTTTTTTTCCATATTTCTTAAACTACGTGACAATGTGGAGGAGCTTTTTAAAAGTGTCAAAATTTATATATAATTGTTTAAAACCGCAAAAAATAAAACACAGGTGTTACGTCGCGGTTACAAAATTAATTTGGAAAACGAGCACGTTTCATTTTATATCATTTAGAGGTGTCATTATCCACAGCCGCTTAAAACTCTCTTTCGTTAAAGTAGTGTATATAGTATACGAGTATGAGGCCAGTCATAGCGCACGGGGTTGGATCCCACTTCAGGCAATTAAATATACAATATTCGCAAATATCTAATATTTTCTTTGCTCTGGTGTTCAGTTCTACCACTCAACATGCAATGCCTCCAGAATTCGGCGGAAAATAGGCAACGGAGTGTCTAGAAGCACTTGGTGTCCGCTGCCTTATAGCCTTAAAGCTAAAAAAAGTATCATAATACGAAATTTTATAGCCATATGCTGTGGTTAAAGAAAAACATTAATTTAGTTTCACGATAGCGTAGATCTCATGAATGAGGCTATATTGACAGCAGGGCCTCTGGAAATGAAACACGCTATGTTCTCCATTTTTCATTCAAATTTGAGATGTAGTCCAATAGCGGTACCAATCTCTGATTGTAAACTTGTATGTAAATTTCACATTAAGATATGAAAATCATTTATATGTCTTGAAACTTACGAAATATATAAAGTAAATATATAATTTGAAAGTGCAATAGAAAAAGAAGCAAAAAAATATTTTCCTTTGTATATTTAAAGTAGATATGAATTTACAGTAACAAAAGTTGTATATAAAAATAAAAATTTATACGTACAAAGTGTAAAAGCTCTACAAAAGCTGTTGAGCTTAAAACTAGGATTACAGAATATTGTTTTAACTGGTTTAGTTTTTTTACAGATTAGCTTTTCTTTGTTTCTTTCTAGTACGACCTTAAAAGTATTCGTATTAAAAAGCAGATAAGTACGAAGATACTTTTATTTACAACCTTTACTTAAATTGGTAATATTACTTACAATAAATGAAGAGAAGAGATTTTTACCATGTCTCGTTTACGAAAATATATGACAAATAGACAAACAAGTATTATTTTAAATTTTTAACATTTTTAAAATATTATTCCATACTTTGAAAGAATTTTCGTATATTATCTAATATAAGCAATTATTGTTTAATTCCAGAAAGTCAATAAAAAGCTAAACCAACTAAAAAAGGACCAAAACGCAAAATTTGATTAAACATGATAATTTTAAATATTTTTAATAAATTCATAAAAAAATTTTCTATTCAAAAATGATTTCGATAATAACCTACAACGATCAAATTCCTCAATACACTCGCTTAACAATTTGTCAATATACGGCAGAAGCGGCGGCCATGTTGACATTTTATAACATATAATAATAATTAGTTTTAATCAGACCATTCAACATACTGTTTATAGTTGCCACGCTTTGCAAAACGCTTTGTGTTATATATTTAAAAATGTTGCCATATAAAATTTTGTGATAAAATTTGCATCTATTATTTTTTAAATGTTGCTATTATTATAAATTCAATAATTTATTTTTAGGCGGCTGTAGACGACCAAATATTACCTAAGCAAGATTTTTGCAATATAATATTATATTAATTCAATAATCCTATTAATAAATAATAACGGATATGAATTTGATTCGTCTCCAGCTACAACTGTAATTGTTGGCAATTGACATTAAAGATAGTTATTTGACTTATTTACGTATTATTATTATAAAGTTGCCAGTCATGACGCAGGGGCACAAAGTGTGTTTGTAAAACTAACTGGTTGTGGGTTCGATCCCCACTCGAGGAGATAAAATATTTATTTAAATTTGTATTTCCATTTCTTAGCTCTAATGTCACTTAACACGCAATGCCTCTAGAATTCGGCAGAAAGTGTGGGACGGAGTGTTACACTAGGTTCCCTCTGCCTACGCTGCAGTGCTGTGCAGCTTGAAGCTGATTTATGGTCAGCTAGGCTAGGCTCTGTGAAGCTGACAATGATGTTTTATAAAGTTATGGGACAATAGTATGATCGAGTATAATAAATAACTCCTTTTTTAAACTTTCTTATTACTTTGTAGAGCCTGGATAAGTGTAGATTAAAGTCTACTAAAATAAACTAGCCAAACTTGCAACCTTCGAAATACGATTACTCAAAATCTTTATATATTATAGTATAATACAATACGAGTTCTATGAGCTGACTACGGCGTTGGTGAAATCAGTTGTCACCGTTATTGCGGGAGGTCGGAATGCTCAACCACAATTTATTTTGCGCCGTCTGTCTCGACAGATGGGCTGTAAGACTTGCTTAAAATATAAGCGCTAGCGATTTTATTAGTTAGAGTCTGGATAATGTAGTAAAAGCTACACCTAGAATAACCAATTAACTTAAATTAAAAAGTGGTATCTAAATAAATATAATAATATTATAATCAATTTTGTTCGGGTATTATTTTTTCATGTTATATCGTCTGCGTTTTGCAGATCAGGCATATAGAACAGAATTACATTATTTATTCGTTCATTAAAAAAAATTCTTTACAAATATTTTAGAATATTAGCATTCACATTAGAGGATTGAACCTATGAGCAGTTACGTTAAATACTGATGTGTGCTATCAATTTATTCTTGTGGTACATAAGGGTCTACATTACTTAAATTAGATATAACAAACATTACTTTAATATAAGAATCAGAAAACCTGTAAAATATATTTCTTATTCTAAATTTTTAAGATCCGATGTTAAGTTTTTAAAAAAATACATCCAGTAGTTCTTATCAAATTGTGTTATCCTCCATGGGTTGTACTATCTATCTGCCTAATAAATAATGATCATAAATGCCAAAGAGATAATGATTATAAAACTGGTTTAGGTGCTATCTCATCATAATTATAAATTTGTTGTTTGATGATCCAATATAATTTCAGTTACAATGAGAAAAATATTAAAATCAAATATTGAACACAAAAAATGAACTAAATATAGTAATAAGGACGCCGCGTACAGTGGCATACAATCATACGTTGCGTGTATGGGTTGAAATATTTAAGACATTACTCGCTCTGGTAAGAAGGCGCGGCGTTGAATTCCATTCTGCCACTTAACACGCAATGCCTCAAGCAAAATTCGGCAGAAAGCGTCTTGACACTAGTTTCCCTCTGTTAGCTTATATAGAAATGTGTTTTTGTAAAGTTAGCAGTTTAAGCGAGATACAATCATATAATAATATTTCTCTTTTTCTCTATCTAAAATATTAGCACAAAACGCTTTTGCTTATAAAATAAGTTCGGTCTAATCATTTCTCATGGCTGTCAGGGTGTAAGAAAAAATGAATGGAACGTATGCCTTTTCTCTATGACGGGGGTAGGACTGTTTTTTTAGTTTCTTTGAAATAACATTTTCATATCAACGTCATTCTAGTGCGTTACCGACTTCATTTGTATCTCAAAGTATTAGGTGTAAATCACTGTATTTTAAGGTTCTTACGTAAGTTAAAAGCTAATTGACGTATGAGAGTCCTCTAAAATTTTATGATTTTTATGTAATTTATTATAATCTATCTACAGTACCTGACAATCAAAACTGTTATGATTGGAAAGCCGTTTGGCATGATATTATCTGATGTATCAGATAAGACGAGCGATGCTTATATTTAAAATACTATTGTTTTTGCATTTTGATAATAAAAAAGTGGAGAGTTATCTTTTACCGCCAAACACGCAATGTCTATTAAAATAGAAATGGATAAGGGAGTGCCTAAAGACTTTTCAGCTTTTTTTCCTTATTTTTACTGTAAGATCTCATTTTATGTCAAACTTATGTTATTTATGTGTCCACGCGAAGTATGCTATGCGTTTTATTACGCGGTCAATTTCATAGAAAAACAACATAAACAATGCAACGATGCTTGTATCTTTTGACTTAGAAACTTGTTTTTTTTTTGTTTCAAGAAACTGTAGATTTGGATTTTTATATTAATTTCAGCTTGAAGTATTAACGTGATTTCGAAGTATAAAACGGGTAACAAAATGATCCCATAAGCGTTTCTTTTATTCTTTTTGAGTTAAGGACCATACAGAGGTAGTAATTTTATATCGAACTAGAATTATATTATTTAAAAAATAATTCAATATTCATATAATGTGTACTGTGAACTGAGCACTAGATCTCAAAATGTAACAATATAGTAAATATACGATATACATACTGTATCTCGGGTGAAATTAAAAAAAACTGGTCAAATGCGAGTCGAACACGCATACCGAGGGTTCGGTACTTCTAACTTATAAAAGTGAACAAACTTAATTATACGGTGCTGTTTCGGAATATGCATACCAAGCTCTTTCATCTGATACCTCACTTAAACTAGTGGCCTTAATACCAAATTTTGTCCCTTTTTTAAGGCTATTATTTTTTAGGATTTAACCACAAATATATAGCTTTTTCCTGAACTGATTTTGATTCCGTTCATAGTGTTGAAATACGTGTTACTTGCGATATAAACGGCCATATCTTTTTTTAAGTAAATGTTTAATTACGATTTGTTTAAGGAAATCTCGAGACCGTAGACGTGACTATATGGTTTGAATTTAAACTCGATATCAGTCAAGCAGGCAGACAGACGGCCGGACGGACAAAAAAGTAATCTTATAAGGGTTCCTTTTTTTCTTAACACGTACGGAACCCTAAAAATAAAACTGTAATAAGAATTTAGCGGAATTTCTTCTACAAAAGACTCAACATTCCATCCAGCATATTTTACCAATAGTCTTGAGACATTTCAAGATGTTTGTTAGCCAGTCTGAATATTAACAGTTTCATAAAACAAATAGCCCGGTCCCATTAAGTAGCCTAATTATCTGAGAGGGCATACAATTTCGCTATAAAGTTTTATTGCTTACTTAAACGGCACTAAGCGAGACACGACTCAAATACTCGTAAACATATTTTATTAAATCATTTTCTCGTGTTTTCCTCGTCTCGTTTCGTCTTCTCCGTTTCATTTTGATAAGTCTTGTATTGCGTTTGTGTATATAAAATGTTACGGTTATTATAAAGGGTGTACCTGAGTGTAGAGTTTGAAACGTTTTTATTCTCATTAGAGTAAGAATATGATAAGCAACACCGTTTATACATAATGACTATCGTGGTGCGTTTTGTTGAAGGCTCGATTATTGTGCGTTCGATTTCTGCAGAAATATTTTTGGATTGCAAAGGCGGATTTTATACAAAAAAAGTTGAATCAAAATATACATATATATTAAGGCGTCGTGGCGCAGCGGTACAACGACTTACTGTAAACGCGACGGTTATTGGTTCGATTCCCTTTCGGTGGAATGAATTATTTTTATTTTACTCGCTCTAGTAACAAGACAAAGCGCAGCGTTGAGTTCCGCCACTCGAGGCGTAATATATTGTAAATTGGGTGAAAAATGGAGATAACTATTCAACACCTCTTGAAGCTGCAAAAAAAAGTTAGAAAAATTTTTTTACATGTTAAACGTGTAATAAAATTTAAATCAACGTGATGTTTTGTTTCTTCAAGAAATCTAATTAAAAAGAAGACAATGCTTAGGATTTATATAAACTGGATCAAGTTACTGAAACTTTTATACAACTTATTTGACTATTAAAAATTCTTAAAACGTGTATAGATTGTGAAATCAGACCATTTTTTTTAATTAACACGTGAACGGTTATTGTGAAAAAAAAAATGAAACAAAATGTTATAAGACGCCGTCGTGGCGTAGCGGCACAATGGTGTGACTGTAACGCGACGGTTGTGGGTTCGATCCCCACTCGAGAAAGTGAAATATTTATTTACGTTTATATTTCCATTTCTTCGTTCCGGTGTCGAGGCAAAGCGCGGCGTTGAGTTCTGCCACTCAATATGCAATGGTTCCAGAATTTGGCAGAAAGTGGGGAACGGAAAGTCTTAACACTAGGTTCCCTCTGCCTAGCAGGGTAGGTGTGTGGGATACAACGTGAAGCTGAAAATGTTAATAAATTTACTAAAACTTCATTTTTTATCATAATTGTTGAGTATTTTCATAGAAAGTTATTAATCATCCTTGGCTTACACCACCATCTGGTTGCAAGAAAGAGAAAACCTGTATAATCTACAACGATATCGATGTAGAAGACCCGGCTTACACTAGATAGCTAAACTCAAAGGTTAGCAAGTATAACAATAAAAAAATAGTGTCGGACACTTTGAACATTGGTTACAAAATTAAAAATAAATTTTGAGAATATAAACTCATTGGCTGTATGTCGGCTTACTGACGAAAATGTTACGCCATCGTTATAAAAAAATGTTCATGAGAAATTGCACACTTCTATAAATTAAATAATAATAACTAAATTATTATCACAACAGTCTTGGCACTTAGTGCTCTTTGCTATATGGAGGATGAAACGTCAAGTTAGTATAAATAAATAATAATAATAACTGGATACATATATTTGTCAATCTTAACAAATGGCGTTTTATTTTACTACGAAATTTTTATTATTTATTTTGTTAGAAAAAAAATCTTTTGAACTTTAAACTTTTTTTTTCTGTTAATTGTATCAGGCTTTTAAAGAGTAGTTAAAACTGTGTTTTCATTTTTTTTCTGGCTGTAATTTTGGTGATCACTCCCACAAATGCCAAATTCTATTTATGCCTCATGTACATACGTATATAATATGTAATGTAAAAGGTATGTATAATAAATGAAGATAGAACTTTTCTATGAATACCGTTGTAAATTTCTTATCTGCTTCACGCTGTATCCCGCACACACTAGTGTACGCAGAGGGAACCAAGTGTTAAGACACTCCGTTCGCTACTTTTCGCCGAAGTCTGGAGGCATTACAGTCGCGTTTACAGTCATACTTTGTACCTCTGCGTCATGATTGGCCTAGCGTAGTATTCAGTCGAAATAATGATTACATTTATCAGTCTTTTCTGATTATTTCGCTATAGGGTACTTTACGTGACAAATAATATTATAAGAACACATAAAAATACTTAGACCTTCATGCTGCTATAGGATAGCGTTCAATCGACAGTATCTACGGTCAATTGGGAAACTTGGGGATCATTCTTAAAAAAAAATAACATTTCTCCGTTTAGGTAAGTTAAGGTTCAGCGCTAAGTTCCGCAATTCAACACGCAGCGGTTCTAAAATTCTCTGCTACACGGAGATGCGTATAATATGGACCTAGCAAAATACGACTTGAAATATGTTTATCTATCATGAGTGCTACGCTTCACAAAGTTACTAGACATCTGTCACTATTAAGCTTCGCTTGGACGGTGTACCATCTCGTTAACGAAACACACACTGTATAACAATAAATTGCAAAATAGTTGGGAAAACAGAATATCTAGAACTATAGTCTTAATTATAGTTTGATTCTTATATAAGCCGGTGTGTAAGAAATATAAAGGGGGGCTTATAGGAACATAGATACATTTTTCGGGTACATTTTTATAAAGAAGCTAGCTTTAGTATTGTACCCTAAGAGGTCACAAAATTTTTCGATCACAACCAGGTTACATTTTATAGAATGTAGAGCAGTCTTCTCATGTGAATGATCTAGGTCTGCCTATTCTCAGTACTTACAATTTCGAGTTATAGAGTCTAAGTCTAGTGGCTTCATTGTTACGCAAAAAAAAAAACAATCGGGGAAATTGTCTGTTTTGGTGCATATTAAGTATGGCGTATTCCTAGACGAAACAAGTTGGTCTATCGGCTTTCAGTTGGTCTATTTTCGAACTATGATGCTTACAAGTATTGTTGTGAAAAAACAACAATATTAGAAATGGCGAGTTTTAGTATCGATTTGAAATAAAGCGTCCCTATAAGTGAAAGAGTCGGTCTGTTAACTCCCAATGGTAGCGCTGGTCTCAGAGCATATTTTTATTTATATATGAAAAATGAAAGCCAGGAACATCTTTATGTAGTGCTATAAACGATCACCCAAGGTATAGGAATTCAGGTATAGTTCATTCTTTATTGAGTGGATACTCTTCAATCCTTAAAATTCAATCTCGTGATCATCATCGTGATCGTTATACAAAACCCTGTGACCTCTTAATCAGTACCCTGCAACTACTTCCACGTGGTTAAATGTAAAAAACTAAGAGTTGTGTATGACACGTGGCATATTCTAAGTGTCCGAAGTAAATCTGAATAACATTTGAGTATCTTACATTGAAACGAATAACGTTCAATAAATATACTATACAAGACACATTATTTTTCAAATGAAATAAGAAGTTGAGGTCAGTAAGCTTAAACTATTGGCCCTGGTATTTTTATCCTGTATTGGCATATAGGCTATTCCTATGGGAATGAATTTTTTATTCAAAAATATTTATAATATTAAAAAAATATCACTTTTTTCAGGAATGCACATTTAATACAGCTTAACGATATATTGAACTTTGAATCTACTACAATCAAGAATAAACAAAATAAACCATTGAACCAACGTGGCCCACAACCTATATATATTTACTTAAATACTGAAAGCATTAAGCCCTATTTAAATAGGCAGAACTCTTGTCGGGAATAAAATACCTACATCGGGACAAAGTGCGACACAAACAATTGAATGGGGGCAAACGGGCGCAGGACGGACAATGTAGCGAAGTTACTCTATAACGTGATACGAGTACGTTTGTATGTAACTATTGTATGTAGGTGTGTTAGTAAGCTGGTGTTAAAATCTTTTAGTACTTACTAGCTTTTCAGAGTAGTATGGGGATGAAAGATTTTGTTTAACGGTTTGTTATTTTTAAATTTATGAAGCTATATTAGCTATATAATAATTATTATTTTTATAGAGCTTCACTCTGTATATCATATAGCCGAGTAAGGCAGAGGGAACCTAGTGTTAAGACGTTCCCCACGCAATAATATTAAGCAAAATACTATTTCCATAAAGAATTCAAGTTATAATATACGGAAACCATATTTTTTAGTATCTACTAACAGAGAAATAACAGCAGTATTACAGTCGACAACGCGGCATACGTCGTCAGTTATTTACGGTAACGGCACTAGGAGCAGAGTTAAACAGGAAATGTACTATTACGTCAAAGTAACAAGCAGATGAGATACACTCGTATATGCTTTTTTATGATATCACATATATAAGGGCTGTCTTTTATTTACTATAGTTGAAATAAATAATAAAATGAGTTGATCAGTTGCAGCCGGATTCTGGAGACATTGCGTGTTGAGTGGCGTTGACGCCGTGACACCATACGTCACGACTGACCTCGATTTATTATAATTCTTTCTATAATTTACTTTTTAGATATTACCTACCATTTTCATTTCCATTCTCTACTATGATAGACTGCGGCGTTAAATTCCGTTATACAAGATGAAGTGTTTCGAATCAAAGCAGAAAGTGGAGAAATCCACTATCTCCACTTTCTGATTTGATTAGGTTCGGTTGATTATAGGTTCTTTCTGGAATAAACTGTGAAACTGAGCCGCCCGGTAGAACCTAAAATATTTCGGCTTGGATATAGCATTCATTCAGTGGAAAAGATTAATTGCATCTAAGTATTAGAACTAGACTGAGAGATACAGGCACATTTTTAAATGTTTATATTCTTACATTATAGAGGTCTAAAAAATTATCAATAGTTAGAAATTAAAAAAAAAAAATTAATTCAGCTTCACGCTGTATCCCGCACACAGCAGGGTAGGCAAAGGGGATCTAATCCGTTCGCCACTTTCCGTCGTATTCTGGAGGCATTGCGTGTTGAGTGGCAAAACTCAACGCCATGCTTTGCCTCGACACCAGAGCGAAGAAATGGAAATATAAACGTAAATAAATATTTCATCTCCTCGAGTGGAAATCGAACCCACAAATAGTCGGTTTTATAGTCACACCTTGTGGCCCTGCGCCACGACTGGCTTCAATTACTAATAGTTGGCCGCTAGAAATCAAACTCTAGCTTAGCTTGCAATATAAAAATAGTTATTTTTTGCTACTTAGACACGAGTCGTAGATACTGCGTTTCTAGCAATTTAAAGCATTTTAATGGCACTCGATGTAAATCACGTTAGTTAGCTACTGCCAATTTATCTTTTGAATGCGGGCCATGTCTGTAATTTATCTTATCATCTTTGGTTTTGTGGATAGAATTAAAAGGAAACTTATGGACTAATCTTTGTATTATTTTTTGTTAGCTTCATGTCGTGTCTTGCAATGGTAGGCCACACTTCCTATCCAATTTTCGCGCATTTGTGTTGTGTGGCGTAACTCAACTAAATAAATTATTCCCCCGAGTGAGAATCTAACCCAGTACCGTTACGTTTACAGTCACATGCTGTGCCACTACACCGAAACAAACTCTTAATTGTTTTTTTATTTATTATCATACATCAGTAATAATAATTATTGGATAGATCAGTGAACGCGATGGTTTCTCTTAATACTATTTTTGTTTTAAAGGAGATGGGAAATCATGTGTCCAAATGTCAAGAATTGAGATATGATCTTAAAATTAGTCAACAATCTGAAAGCGGAGAAAAATAGTTTTAGATCCTTAATCGATATAATTAATCCATTACAAATACCACGAAAATAAAATATTCGTCCATTTTAATTAAGTCTAAGTGGGAATCGAACCCATAACCACCACGTTACAGTCACACCCTTATACCCCTGCGCCACGACGTCGTCAATAACGAATTGTGCATTGAGGTAAATAGTTTTCAAGCCTTAACAGGGTAGGCAGAGGGAATCTGGGACATAATGCTAAGATATTTTCGAAGTCGAATTCTAGTTGCTCCTTGCTTCTTTTCTAGAGTGTGAAAATGAAAATATAAAATATTT
Source organism: Heliconius burneyi (assembly GCA_018247715.1). Lineage (NCBI taxonomy): Eukaryota > Metazoa > Arthropoda > Insecta > Lepidoptera > Nymphalidae > Heliconius > Heliconius burneyi. The sequence continues at coordinate 17,275 of DWGR01000925.1, forward strand.
CATTTTGCTCGAGTGGGAATTGAATCTGCAACCTGTCTAGTTTACAGTCATACGCTTGTGCCCCTGCGCCACGACTGGCATCAAGTATAGAATAATATACGAGTAGAATGTTAGTTTCAAACTTTGCTGTGTCTATCACTGTTATTTTATGGTAAATTCTTACATTATAATATCTTAGAAGTTTATAAGTAACAGTTAGTTTAGCTTCAAACAACAAACTTTAAAGAACAAAATGATTTTGTAAGACACGAATATTCACTTCTAACTAAAATCTACTGACTGAAGTTTTTTTTGTTTATTTTTTTTATAATATTTATTACGTTCGTTTAGATTCTTCGTTAATAATCTTAAGATTGTCCATTGCACGCCACTAAGTTTGATTTTCTACTCTTCGTATATAACCGTTACCAGTTACTTTACATATGTCGTCACGCTACCTAGTGGGAGAATGTACTAGTGTAAGTACGATTCATAGGTGTGACTGTAAAACTGACTGGATGTGGGTTTGATCCCCACTCGAGGAGATGAAATATTTATTTAAATTTATATTTCCATTTTTTCGCTCTGGTGCCGAGGCAAAGCGCGGCTTCAAGTTCTGCCACTCAACACGCAATGCCTCCAGTATTCGTCAGAATGTGAGGAACAGAGTGTTACACTAAGTTCCCTCTGTTTACCCTAATGTGTGCGGGATACAGCGTGAGGCTGATTTGACTAAATAACTTTGAAACGATTACTCACTCGTTTGGATTGTCCACTGAATAGGAAACGTATGTCGTTTCGTTACTTATTTTTATTTCCTCACTCTGATAATAAGACGATAAAGTACGGCGTTGGGTTACGCCACTCAACGTGCAATATCTCGAAAATGAGGCCGAAAGTGGGAAACGGAGTGTCTTAACTCTAGGCTTCTGCTTGCCTTCCTTTACAAGATATTTTGCAAGATACAGGTGAAGCTAAGAAAAAATATTTATTTATATGTAAACCCAATAAATTCAATAAGGAACATTTTTTTACGTTTTTATAGTTTCCCGGTCCCATAAAATAAGAAGAGGTATTAAAAAAAACTAGGAAAACAAATTATGACTTAAAAATAATAACTTTTTAATATTGTATACTATATTTACAGTAAATCTTTCAAAGTTCTACTTTATATCTTGATGTAATTACACAATCTATTGATTGATTAGCTTATATTTTG
>DWGR01000926.1:0-18471 GCA_018247715.1 Heliconius burneyi
GCACATTAGATATTTGTCACTTAGTTTTTATCGTATTTACGACAACAAATTCGAACTTTTAGTTCTCAGTAATTGCACGTAACACTAAAGATCACAAATTACGCTAGTACAGTTAATTTTAAACACTCTATACGCGATTACGAGAATTCTAATCATGGACAATGTAAAGAACACCTGATTCATATGACGGTTGACAACGAATATGAATATTATATGTTAGATTAAGGTTATATATGATTAAGAATATATAACCATATTTCAAAAAAGCAACTACTTATTATAAGTTCCTCTAAAATTGACAATAACAATTTATATAGACAGATGTTTTAGCTTGTGACAGATAAATAGAAAAAATTATTGATTTCAAACTAAAAAAAAATAGTTATGTTTGAAGCGTTTTATAGCTCTTTACAAATACCAGAAAACATAGATACACATGCAGACAAGTGAACTTAGAATATAACAGTTATCAAACACTGGTAATAAATACTTAATACGACATATATGGACATGCGGTTATTGTTATAATCACAATTTATTATGATATCTAAATGTATAAAATAAAAAGAAAAAACAATACTGTTGCCAAAACTATTATTAATTATATTCCAGTTGCTAGTACCTGGCAACAATATTGTTTCCCCATTTAAAACTATTTAGGTAACTTAGACATATATCATTAAAACTATTCATGATCCTGGTAACATTGCAGTATTCCCATTTATAAGTCCCATATGTCCCCAGCTATAGATATTAATGGGCTCAATTCCTGCTTAATGGTAGAAATATGACCTATTAATAATGGTTTTCTTATGTATAACAAATATATGCAAGGTGTTTAAATTACGTATAAATTTGTATGTGCGTTTAATGTAAAAAAAAAGTGTGATACGAAAGATATCAATCAAGATTAGTGCTAGTATGAAGTACTTTGTAAGTAGATTAGGAAGACAGATTAAACGGAGTTAGCTGGTTCGCGAATTAAGGCCTCGATATTTTTTAATTATTTAAAAAGTTGATTATTAGAACTGTTTAAATGAATAGATGATGAGTTAGTATTGTTGAATTGTTTATAAAAGAAAGGCTCGTATCACTAATAAAATGTTAATTGTTTAAAATTATATCTACAATGTGGATATCCTTTTTAAATATTGGAATCCTTTTTACTAACCTAAATTGTTAATTCCCTTTCTGTAATTATTCTCTTTGTAAAGAATAGAATTAGAATAGAGAGTTCTCTGTATTAGAGAAATATATAATTTAATCAAGGTATATTCTATTAGCTTAAAAGATACGATATAAAAAGTAACTAACAATAATTGTGTAATCAAAAGAAAATTAAGAATTTCTTTTGAAGTCGTATCATATCATATCATAGTTGTAAATTTAACTTAATTTCCGATTTTTCTTTATTCAGTAGAAAATAAATAGGTATAATTAAAAAAACTATTAGGATCCCGCTTTGCCCCACATTTGATTCTTAAACGTAAATAATAATCAAAATTCCAAAAACAGGATTTCGAAAAAATAAGCTCCTTATTAAATTATCCAATTAAACTCAAGTATATAACTAAAGTAGAAAAATTTAAGAATTACAAAAACAAAATAAACATAGAAAGTTCACATCTATCAAAATACAACTTAACCACTATCACCCAACCAATATACATATAAAAAATTTTAAAAAATATATTACCTTATCTTTGACAGTTTTAAAGAAAGCTCCACCTTCCTTCTTGACTGTTTTGGCCCAATCGCGATATTGCTGTTTTAACTTCTGACCGCTTCCCGTACTGAGTTTCTCCGCGTAGTTGTTGCATTCCACCTCGAACTCGTCGTTGAACCCCCGACCAGAGTTTAATAGATCTAATCGCTCATCTATGAACTGTAAACGAAAGGTAATATAGATAAATCAACCTATAATATGCTTCAAAATCAAATAAAATTAGCTTCACACTATCACAGCAGGGTAGGCAGAGGGAACCTAGTGTTGGGACACTCCAATTCCCACTTTTTGCCGAACTCTGGAGGCATTTCGTGTTAAGTGGCAGGATTCAACGCCGCGCATTGCCCAGAGCGAAGAAAATGGAAATATAAATGTACATGAATATTTCATCTCCTCAAGTGAGGATCGAACCCACAACCGTCGCGTTACAGTGACACCCTTGTGTAAATAATCAATCAATCAATCAGCTTCACGATGTATCCCGCACACGGCAGGGTAGGCAGAGGGAACCCAGTGTTAATACACTCCATTCCCCTCTTTCTGCCGTATTCTGGAGACATTGGGTGTTGAGTGACAGAACTCAATGTCGTGTTTTGCTTCGTTACTAAAGTGAGGAAATGAAAATATTTAATATTTTATAACACTCCAGATACAATCGAACCCACAACCGTACAATACATAAACAATAAAATCGCACCACGACGATCTCTTCTTCTCTTGATATAGTATATTATACGTAAAATATATTATGATAAGTTAATATTACAATTGGATCTTTTTTCGTCATTATTAATAATATTGTAATGATATAATAACCTTGGTATATGAACAAATAAAAATATAATTAAAATATAATAAGATATTTTTAATATGCACGGCAATCAAACAATTTTTAGCAATACTCAGTTTAAATTATATAAATATCGCCTTGCGTTTCATTTTGTATATTTATCTTATCAAATTGCTTAACTTGCTGTTTATTCGAGCTTTGTAGATTTCTTATTTTAACAAATCTTCCACGTTGGTTCCACGTTTCACGCGTTTCCTAGTGGGTGGGTTAGTTATACACGGAGAACCTAACCTAGTATTAAGATATTTTGCTTGTGATCGGAAAAAATAAAATACAAACATTCCCTATAGTGGGTTTAAGTTCATAATTTTAACTCGACGTGTTTCCGAATGCGCCATAGTGTTTTTTCTCGATAGACATGGTATCAGATGGGACATATTCAAAAATTAAGCTGTTTCAGAACCTTTTGTCAATGAAGTATATTGTGTAATAACACGTAACATTACAAGTAATAAGAAATATTTATTTTTAGGTTTTACGCAATGATAAATCAATCGCAATTCGCAATACATTTGATTATTTCAAAAGCACTAAATTTTACGGGACGTACTTATATTTTACTTTTTATACCGCCCAGAAGATTAGAGTATCTAATGTCAGGAATCAGGTTAACTTATGGAGAACAGAGTGGCCTACCCCAAATATGCAGGATACAGCATAAGAGGGGGAATCGAAACCAAACAAATATATCAATTAAATATCTGAAAATAAACAATAGCATATTTCTTAAAACCTTAACTCTGTTTATTGTTAAAATAGATTCACTTCGCCACATTTCACAAAAGCTTACATTATTTAAAAGTTAAGAGGCAAGAGAAATTCCAATATCTTTAAGGCAGTCGAAATTTTTATATTTTAAATATTTATTTTCACTGAAGCACAATGCCAATTGAATACGGATATTTTGAAATATTAGGAAAATTATAGATACTTCTATAAAAATTTTACCATCGAGTATAAAACAAAAAATCGCAAAAATAATAATGCATATAAAGCAATTCATTATTTAAATTTGAATGTATAAAAGAATAAAATAATATCAATTTTAAAGTATTACCTGCTGAAATATTTGGGACTGGAGAATTTTTCTTAAGAATGGCTGCATATTTTTCCTTGTCCTCACGAAGGCTTCTGGATTGAAGGTAATAAGTTGTCCTTTTTCAATCCTGAAACCATGAAATATTTAAAATATAATAAGATTTTAGAAAAAGATAATTAAATATAGTAGATTAAAATTTGTAAAAAAAAAACGAGCTTTGACAATTTTAAAATGATAATGAATGAATGAATATGAGAGTATTCGGGACATCCAGTAGGAACGAGTGGTCAGCATCAATTGGCACAGTTCATGCACCGCAAGGGGTTAAATAAATGTACTTGCCCCTACTATTTGCATAACAAACGTCTCTAATGTATTCCCAATTATCTAATGAATGTCGTTGTCCCGACTATCACACGATTTCATGGAACTAAAAGATATATTTAATTCAAGAGAGAAATTTTTAATCAAGTCCATCCTTTTACATAAAATGCTAAAATATCATTAGTATTAAAATGTTAAAAATATTGAAATTATTAGGCTTAGTCTATAACAAGTAAAAAACGACAAACCGAACAATGTTATTAAACATTGACTGCATTATAAATGTAGGAGTATATTGATATAAACATCTGTTTTAATTATTCATATTTTCTATACATTGTTCCTTAATTTTTGTTATTAAAGTTTACATATATTCTATTGAAATTATTTTTTATTCCAGCTAAAATAGTTTAAAGTCAACAAAGTAAAAATGAACCTTTATACATCTAAAAATTGTTTGGTTAATTGGGTTAAAATGAAGTGGGTTCGATTCCCAGTCGAGGGAATGAAATATTTAATATTTTAATTTCTCTAATAGTAATCAAAGCGCGCGTCAAATTCTTCTTCTCGTATATAAATATAATTTGTGCCATCCATGGTACCGCTAGCACCTCGTATGTATATAGACGCGTTTATTGGTTATTACAACAATTCAAACTGATTGTGACCAATAAAGACATTATAGGGATACTCTTGAGTACTCTGAAGTACTTTGTTATGATTCGGTTCTTGTAATACGCTAGTAATGTATTGTGGGTTTACTTTATAGTATTTTTAAAGAACTTTTTTTTGAAATACATCTGAGAGGATTGGGGTTGATATGGTCTGGACTTCGAAAAAGAAAATTATATTTATGTCAAAATGTTTTTTACTATCCCCTACAATTCCTACGCCTATGATTGGAAGATCTTGTTTTTTATTAACATATAATTTTGAATATAGAAATTTGATTAAATAAACACAATATTTCAATGTAACTATAAAATTTAATAGTTATTAATTTTTTTACTACTATGAAACAATTGTTATCAAATTAAACAGTATTTTATTATTTCACCAACAAACGTACAAATGTTATTGTTGAAAAATAACATATAACATTATGTACTCTGAATATTGCTCGTTGATATGTATGTAAGTTTGTATGTCAATGGCGGACAGTGTAAATCAGTGTAGACACTTATCTCTCTGGACTAATAGAGTAAGTGGATCCCCTTACTAATATAAATTTGCAAATACGAGGCCGTCAAGGAGGTATGAGTCAGGAAAAAAACCACTAACTTTAGTTTAGTTGCTTTTTACATTATACTAACGTGAAGACGAAAACATATTTCAAATATAATGAGCCCTGGAATTTAATTTAAAGGAAGGTCCTCACACTAAAACATACGATAAATTTACCAAATTTAAGGCTTGGTTAACAATATAATGTTTAAGATATTTAGCTATATTTGGTGATGATGATACATAGACTAATTTTAATTCTGTTACAGAGCTATTGTACTAATTCTAACGGATATATTTAAAGCACAAATGATAAAAGACGACAAAGAACTCTCCGTCGATATTAGCTTACAATAACATCATTCATTCGACAACAAAGTTAATGTAGAATGACTGAAGTAGTTATAAATCTATTTTAGGAATTGTTATAACACGAATAAATAATATGAAAAAGTTTCTCAAAGAAGGTCAAGACTTTTGTAAACAAGCGCGAGTCGGGTCCACCGAGGTTTCCGTATAAAATTGAAGGTCTTGAGCTTTTTCTAAAATTCTTAGCTTTGGCTTAGCTTAGCCAGAGCCCTTTCATCTGATACCTCACTTGAACTAGCGGACTACTAACTATTTTTGAGGATTTAACCACAAATGTATAGTTTTCAGATTGTTTCCCGAACTAGTACTACCTGTAGATGCTAGCTGCTAAATTTCATATTTTTAGGTTAACCGGAAGACCTCTATTAATTTTGATTTCCGCGACAGTTTTCAAATACGTGTTTTTTGTGATATAAACGGCCATATCTTTTATAAGTATGTATAGAAATATTTAAAAATTAAATATTTAATTATCAGGAAATCATGGAGCCGAAGACCTGAGTATATGGTTTGAATTTCAACTCGATATCTCCTAGACTGTTGACAGACAGACGGACAACAAAGTGATCTTATAAAGGTTCCTTTTTTCCTTAACCCTTAAGGTACGAAACCCTAAAAAAGAAATGTATTTATATTTTTTATTGTTTAAATTAAAAATAAAGACAATTGTGAATATAACAGTTAAAAAGAGAAGAATCTATGACGCAAAATCTATGAAATTGCAATTTAAATTATTCATTGATGGTACAACAAAACGAAAATATCTAAGATTTTAAGATTTATTGATAGAGTTCACAAGAGAAAAATATTTCCATGAAGTCAAACATTTTGGAAATATTTTAATGAATACGTGATTTACTCATTACTAATGTATTTAATAACAGTTTCTTTATTTGGCAAGGATACTCGGTTAAATATTTCAGAATAAGGCTTTCGCATTGACAAAACAAAAAACAACTAAAATAAACGAAACTTTTTTATAAGACTAATTCCAATACGGACATTGAAACTTTTACTTTATAATCTAGACGAACATTTTTAAAGATAGAATTGAATCTAAAACCTCTTTTAAGTGTCAAAAAACAATTAGCTCTAAATGGATATAATTGTATAAGTACGAATATATATTTACCTAATGGCATCTCTGTATCCACCTATTAAGCAGACTAGCGCTCTGAGAAAGGCTCTGGACACTGCATCACCTAACGCGTTCTTGTCACTTAAAGCTTTCTTTAAGCCTGCTACCTGAAACATAAAGATATGGGATATATAGGATGTATATTTTATAATTGTAATGAAAATAATTTTAAGCAGAAAAATATTCTCCAGGAACGTAGTGGACGACACGGTGATCCCAGCGGAGTAGTTTGGTGACAATTGTAATTATAATTTTTGAGTAAATAGTGAAAATGAAATATTCCATAGAGTTAAACCGTGGAACGCTTTGAAATTCACGAGCATAGATTGATCTTTGACTAACCTAACTCAGCGCGTGCGGACAAAACAGAAAATTTCGCAAAATTTTGCGGAACATAGCTTCGCTCAACTCCAACCACCGTGCACAGCATGTGGCGGATCTTAGTATATCTATGCATCTTAAGGGCACGTTATTACAGACGTTCTAGCAGCGTAGCATGAACATTGTTCGGGAATAGAATACATCCTTAATTTTTTTATGTCGGTAGGCATATTTGATATTTACTTGTTGAGTGATATTCGGATTATTGAATTTAAAATGTAACCCCATCATTCCTCAAGTAACAAAAATGGACTTAACTTTATTGGCAGACTAATTGACGAGCGATGATCACCGTTGTCAAATGTTTCTTGAAGCGTCCGTAGATGTGGAAATTTGCTCTAAGTCGTCCTTTTTAATTCAATCTTTATATTACAATGATAATTGTAAAAGGTTAGTCGGCCAAGTACCAAAAAAAAATATAAGTAAAAAATAACCTACCATGTCCTGAGGAAGGCTTTCCAAGTCATGGAAAGGGGATCTCAGTTCGTTGGCGTCCGCATCTAATACCACCACGTCACCTACTTCCGACATTCGTACTGCCTATAAAAAAATGATTTTTTTTAATAAAATCTCGATATATTTATTATAAAAAATTAAATTTTATTTTTTTCAGAAGGCACAAGGGTGTGACTGTAACACGACGGTTGTGGGTTCGATCCCCACTCGAGGAATTGAAATATATATTTACGTTTATATTTCCATTTCTTCGCTCTTGTGTCACTCAACACGCAATGCCTCCAGAATTCGGCAGAAAGTGGGAAACGGATTGTCTTAACACTGGATTCCCTCTGCCTACCCTGTTGTGTGCGGGACACAGCCTAAAGATGATTTATTTATTTAAATATGTTTACGAGTAGTTAGAGTAGGTCAATGTCTAGTTAGACTAGATCGTATTGAATCGTATTGATCGTATTTGAATAGGATCCTGGAGCTTCAACTCCTGCACCAATTGAATTTTATAGGGGTGCAGCTTTAGATCTTTGCACAAAATGCGTTGAAGCGATGATCTATGCACGTTCAATGTACTTACACATTGAACGTGCATAGATCATTGCTTCCGAATTGAGAGGTCAGGATCAACACAAACAGACTGATTGACTCGTTTTACGTTTTCTTCTATCTTCGATGACCTTGGCCGTCCAGATTTTAGTTTACCTAAAGTTGAGCCAGTTTCTTCAAACTTCTTTACCCAATTCCGAATGAGAGGTATGCTTGGCGCATCATTTAAGTGACGAAAATCACGAATGTTGCACAAATTTCGTCGCGCTATAGTCGCAGAATTACCGTTTTTGTAAAATTCACGCACGCACAACACGCGGTCCTAAATGCCCAAGCTACTACTAAATTCCCAAGAGCCAGGTTATCGAATGACATACCCCCCGCGCCCCTCTAATGCATTGCGTTTACGCAGCCAGCTGATCAAATATCAAATTTCTTTTGAGACACCTTGTATTTATTTTCATAACGACGAATATCACATTATAGAAAAACATTTAAAAAACCGGATAAGTTTAAATTAAATTAATTAAAATGGTTACTTTTTTTAACCCTCAGAGATAAACATATACCATCGCGGAATTTTTTAAACATTATTTAAAGGGCAATATTTTTGTAAAACATTGTTTTTATGTAACGTTTATATTTAAGACGGCGCACGGCATGTGGCGCCACGCTCTTGGTTAACGTTTTCTTAAAACAACAAACAAACTTTACAAGTCGTTGCCTAGCAACGACGTTTGTTACTAAGATGGCGGAATAAATTGCATGTCAAATTAATTAATAATTTAATATATTAGTTTATATCGATAATATTACAAATATGAGAAAAAAGTAACCTATTGTTCATCCCGAGACCCTCAAGTATCTCTATATGAGTATTTTATTACAATTGGATTACGGGTTTGACCCTGATTGCGTAAAAGACAGACAGACAGACAGAGTTACTTTCGAATTTATAATATAGGTGTGGAAGGTATGGATTTCAAACGACCAAACCGAAGAATTCGAAAATTCAATAATTTGAAGATCAAATAGTCGCTTTCATCAGTGTGTTGAACTAACTTAAACCATTGAATATAATATAGCAATCTTTATATAGTTTGCTATGTGATTTTCGCAGGCAAACTAATGCCTTGATTTCATTGAAACGACGATAGCATATTTTTAGTGAACCAATTTTGATAAAACACACTTTAGATGTTGAGTTAAAACAAAACAATTGATGAAAGTTTGAAGTAAATCGGTTTGGTACTTCCGAAGATTAGCGTGACCATACATACAGACAGACAGACAAGAAATTAAAAAAAAAATATTTTAGCTTTCTATTATTCTTTTTCAGTCAACACTATTAAATGTACAGACAAAATATTTTTACTGTTCTATTATATATAGAGATTTAAGTGCCACTATATCAATACCTGACAGTATGGCAATTTTATATACAATAATCTTCGATACATAGCGCAAATTTTCGATTTTCAAACATGAAAAGGCAAAAATATCTCACCTCCATAACACTCCTAGGAACTCCAATAAGAAAGGGCATAGGGGCTAAAAGGTAATCTATCAAATGCTTAGGAAGTATCGGAATGAATATATGTTGCCAGGACATAGGGAATAAGGTTGCATTTGCCGCTTGCACGCAGGCGGAGAGACGGGAGGGTTTCGTCGCTACTATTGCTACTCTCCGTTCGTGAAGAAGAGCCGCCCAAAGTCCTGCCATGCATTTCGCATCCATCGCGCTGAAGTACTCCGTTAGGTTACACTGTAATATATATAAATTGTCATTTTATTATAATATAATTGGTAAGAATTCACACAAATATTATATACGATTTAATTTAGTATATGCTTATAGGAAATTGAGGCAGAGTCGTGGAGTAGAACACAGTAATGACTGTAAACGCGACGGTTATAGATTCGAATGTAATAGTAACTAATTTACAGATTTCAGATTGAAGCAATACCGATTTTATATGAGTGATACATAACATATTCATTGAATATAAATTAGACTACCATTTCTTCTTCTTTGATGGTATATTATAATAAATAAAATTTTATATTATTGTTTATAAAACCATTTCAAAACTAATTTAGTGATTAAGATTCTTTCTTTTCTCCCGACAATTAGGCGTAAAGACCTAAAATTTGTAGGTTGGTTTGTCTTGGGGAGGGTAGGGGAGCAATATGAGAGGATTTCTCGAAGTTTCTACGGGAATAGAAACAACGGGATTTTACCTAAACTTAGTTGCAGGCATATTAATTTAACGACCGCCCTGGCTTATTTGCAGGAGAGGTTTTCCTATGTAAGCACATTTATTTTCCACTAATGTCCATCAAACAAAATAAGAAGTTGAAACTATGTATGGAAAAATCTTTAAATAGCCACCAAATTTTATAAAATTTGAAATTCAGACTCTTAAAAATATCTTATTGAACACGTGTTTCATCATTTTTTAGAATTCACCCCCTTAGGGTGCAAGTAAGAGTTGAAAGTTTTATAGGGAAAAAATTTAAATAGCCACCCATTTTTATAAAATTTTAAATTTAGACTCTTAACAATATTTCATTGATCACGGTGTTTCATGGTTTATTAGAATTCAGCCCCAAGAGTGCAAATAAGCAGGCGTAACTGCGCGCTTCCACTAGTATGCTATAAAACAAATATATTTTTTTATTATGAAAGATATATATAACAATTGTATTATATATCTTTATATATATAGCACATAATTTATATATTTACATATAATTATATATTCTACTCACATTTCCTTTTTTATGAAAAAAACAAAGCAAACGAGTGACCAAAACACCGTGAACTTTCTGTTTGATTTATGTTATTAAGAAATATAAAGGTGATAATGTAAAATTATGTCAAAAATAAGAATCGAACTCTTGCTTTTATTTTTCTCTAATTTTACTGTGTGGGACAAAAATACCCAAAGTCAAAATTTCAACATTTATTTAACAAATATAAATAATAAAAAATAAAACAAAAACTCACATTCTCAGGTATACAGGGCAACTTGTTCTCCGGGCTTTGGCACGAGAAGACGCTATGGCCGGCGTTGTACGTAACTTTGAGGGTGTGTCCCGGCATTGGGGGGCGGATGCGACATGCCTCTAGGAACGACGTCAGCTCACCTCTTTCCGTGCTGTTCAGTAAATTCGCAATGCAATTTAGTAATCTGAAATGTTAATAATATTTGTGTTATTAAACATAAATATGTAAAAAGATACTTAAGACTATTTGTTTCAGTCATTTGTTGTATCAAATTAATGGTATTGACAGACAATTAAGCGAGCCCTAAATTATATAACTATAGTATAAATTATAAACAGTACAAACTAAAATATAAATAAAAAATAAATGTAGTGTACCACAAATACTTTATTAAGACACTGCAGGATAGGCAGAGGGAACCTAGTCTTAAGACGCGTCATTTCCCACTATCCGCCGTATTTTCGAGAAATCGTATGAGTGGCGGAACTTAACGCTGAGGTTTGTCTTGTTAGAGCGAGATAAGATAACTTATTCTCCCTAATGGGAATCGAAACCAAGACCGTTTACGGCCACATGCTGTCCCACATCTATAAATATCCCGTAATATATATGTATGTTAATATTTATGGCCAATAATGACACAATTGTCTTAAATACTCTAGTCATGTTTTGCCTATTGAGTCAATTGTAAAAAGTCGCAATGCTTCAACAATTCGCAATCATTTTCCATATCGCAATACTAGCAATAAAATATGAACAGCGTTGATATATGATATAGAATGTTTATCAATACTAGCACATACATATGTATTGTATGCTAAGGTGGAATATTCATGTATCATTGAAATTATATATAAAATCTGTTATTTCATATTTAGTTTTTGCTTTGCACACAAATTCTTGTTTTGGATTTGATTCGTAGTTGGTAGAATGTAAACATTTAAATTAGTTTTCTTTGTCGCTCTTAATTTTGTCAATAACACTTTAAATTTTTTTTTTAATTATTTCACACTGTATCCCGCACATAGCAAGGTAGGCAGGGGGAACCTAGTATTGAGACACTTCGTTCCCTAACTTCCGCCGAATTCTTCGAATGGGAATCGAACCTAGAGTCTGCCGCGTTTTCATGCGCACGTTTGTGCTCCTGCGCTATGATTGACCTTAAATATAATAATACTACAAACACCAATAATATAGTATAGTAAGAAGAAGAAGAGCTGAATATTTTCCTTTCTATCCTGTTTTTTGCCGAAAATAGAAGCAAAAATATCTATTACTCTGGTATTTCAAACATATTTTACATTCTATTTATTATAAAACAAAATCTAAAACTAACATAAGAGGAAAGCTGAGCAACTCTTAAGATTTATATGAACTATTCACAGCTTAATAAAAAACCGATCGCTTGGTATAGTACTTAGAGGTACCGATGGTACTTAGGGGTACTTTCAGAGGGAACGTGAGAAAATAGTATTAAGACGGGGTGTCTTAATACTACGTTCCACGTTCCCATTACCGTTACTAGATACTTCCGTTCTCCATTTTCCGCTCGATCAATTATTGAAGCATAGCGTATTGGGTAGCGTCACACAACCCCGTGGAAATCGAACCCACAATCGTCGAAATGACAGTCGCACACTTATGTCCACGCACTACGAGGACCCTTTGCTAATTTATATTAATGTTACATTATTGCAATTAAATCTATGTGGCTATAGGTTATTTATTTTTTTCAAATATCTCGACACTAAGCTCAAAAGTTACTTAAAACAGTCTAATGCACATTTAGCATGTGTAAACAAATAAGCGTGTTAATTTATCAGAATGTAGGTCAACTCCAAGGTGGCAGTGAGATGCTATTTACATAGATGCTTTATTAGAAGACAATCGATAAACACACTTAAGAAAAAACAAACAGATTTAAAAAAGTGAAAACAAATTAGTGTACAAAAAATCTTTAAAGTATTTCATTATAAATATTCTTAGTTTAGCTAATTTTTTTAACACAAAACACAAACGTAACATTTTTCTTAATTAATTCACTTGTATTTTATCAGTGCTATATCGACAAAATATACAAATCTGTCCAGACGTCCAAATATTTAGCAAGCGAGACAGCCATGATTCTTGCTTATCGTGGATTATTCCACGTACTAGTTTTTTGCGCGTGCGGACAAGACAGAATTTTTCGCAAAAAATTCGCAAAATATTGCACGACATATCTTCGCTCAGTTGTACCCGCCGTGCACAACATGTGGCGGATCCCAATTAAGTATCCAAATAAAATATTTTCAGTTATTTCAATTTGTTTTACAGCAATTTCTGCATTTAATATTTAAATATTATGTGTTTAGCGCACAGAAATTCATCCCCCTTTTCCACAAAGCAGGCTAAGCAGAAAGATCCTACCCCATAATACAATTGTTTTTAATATAAAAAACACTTTTATAATAATAATAAAAAAATAAGCCACTCTAAAGTAATAATATTTATGTTAATATAAATTGTATCATATGAAGTTTTATTACAAGAAATCTGAATTTGGTCTATAATAAATAGATATATAACTCTTAAAGAAATGTGACTTGACATAATTGTGGCTGTAGTAGTGCACTCAACACACAATGTTGCAAATATTGTATGTTTTGTGGGGAATGGAGTATATTAACACCAGTTAGATAGGGCCTCCCCTGCTATTCGCAGGGTATAAATTACACTTAAGTATGAAACAAAAAAATAATTTAAGTAATAATTATAGTACACTTACTTATAAAAAATATCATGCCAGGGTAAATGTGAAAGCAGTACAAGTGCTGTATTTGCTCTGGGATCATATCGACAGAAGCAAAATGTGTACTTGGAGTCTACCGATGTCATTACAAATGAGTAATGCTGAACAAATGTGCTGAAAATTGGTTTTTTCTTATTAGAAAACATATTTATTCAAACAATATATAATATTTCAGGCTACTGTAGTGCAGCAGCACAGCATATGACTGTGGCTCTCTAGTTTTTTATAAACTATTAAGTAGATTTTTTGAATTAGTTTACATTATAAGTGATAATAAAATTATCTCTACTAAAAGATAAGCTTTTTTTTATTTTATACAATATTTTAGAGTAAAATTACTATACAATTTAGTAGAACTAAATGTATTATACTAAAACTGCATTGAATACTTACTTTTCTAACTGACATGGGAATGTAAATTTGGGTACATTTTTTAACTCTTCTTCATTTTTGTAAGACTCCGGATATTTTCTAATAATATATGGATCTCTGACATGATCACCGGGTGATACTTCACAGAACAATTCAAATAAGAAGCGCACAGTATCTCTGAAAAATGTATAATGTATGTTTTTTTATTTAAATACTTTCTAAAATTGTAACAAATTAATCATGTATATACAAAAAAAAATTATAAAATGTACTTATATATCTATAAAAACTTAGGCTAAATGAAAATAAAATACAAAGAACATTTTAAGTCATAAATACATGTATATACAAAAAATATATCATACATAAACTCCAAGTGATATTAGATAAATGAGTAACCTAATGTGTTTACTCCTGATTTTTAGTGAATAAAAGATAAATAAGTAAATTATCAATACTAACTACTCGGACATCGATGATTACACAGGAAATGACACCAGAACAAAATAGAATAATAATTGACGATAATAGCGAACAAGCATATAATGAAATTCAAAAGAAACTAAGAATTTACGATTAGATGATATGGCAAGATATTAACATTAAAAAATAAGAAATTTCGCGGTATAGTACATGTTATAAACAATAATTACCGTATTCTGGAACCCATGTCTGGACGTGGAGATTGTTCAAATTTTGATTACATTTTAGTATACTAATTTTTTGGTAAATATTGTAAAAATACCTATATTATGATACATCACAAGCCATAGGTTTCACTGTTTCATGACGAGCATTTTTTTATAGATTTTACTTTGAGTTCATTCCAAAGGATTATGAAAGATGTTATTGAGTCAGTCTTTTTTTTACTTGCTGTTATTTCACTTCACAGCACTTCATTTCATTTCATGCAGATCGACATTTCACAGACTAAAAATAATATTTTAATCGGAAAATTCACAGACTATATTTGGGTCTGTTATCTCCTATACAAAAAGTTTTGCAAAAAGTTTTTTTTTGAGCCATGTGAGACCCTTGGTGGTGACAAGGGAGGCCTAACTTAGGAGAAGAGTTTGCAGCGGTGCTGTCATGAAGATGGGCGTGAGTTTAGGCGTCAGCGCGGCGGAAAGCGTTGGTTGCCAATCTTCTTATGTGGTCTTCCAGGCTTTCTACGCGGACGTCTCTATGCAAGGTGGCATTCCTCACGCAGAAGGGAGCCTGGGCGAAGCGTCGTTTTAGACTGTCTGCATATTTTTGCGTTGAAGGGGGCTCGGTAGTGCGTACCAGGCTGGTGCGACGCAGATCACGTGCGGCCTCACGTAGGTCTTGTAAAGCTACAGCCTGGTCTTAAGCGTAACTCGGGACCGAAATAACGGCCTTAGCAAGCAGGATGCGACGTTGGCCTTTTGAATGGCGTGCCTTACCTGGGGAACCATCGTAAGTTTGCGATCTCTCACGATCCCCAGGTAGGTGCCCAGGAGCTTGCTGGCTGCGTGCGTGACTGTGAGGGACGTCGAGACTAGTGCTATATCATCCGTATACAACGCTCTTTCGCTGAGGACAACGCACTCCCTTGTGACACTTCCGCTGTGATAGGGTGGCTGCTGGAGATGGCACTCTCCACCCTGACGCAAAAGGATCTTCCTTGGAGGAAGGTGGCTGCGATCCTCAACAGGCAGAGGGGGAAGTAGGCCTGGACCAAGAAGCGACGACAGCGGCGACGTCCGGCGACGTCCGGCGACGTCCAAGAAGAGTGCAGTGGCACCCTCCTTCTTGTTCACACACGTGGTTGTAATGTGTAATACTCTCGCTGCTTAGAGGGTTGTCGTATATTCACTTCGGAATCCAAACTGCTCGGCTCTGGGCTGGAAGTGTGCCTAAATAAAGGGCAACAGCATCTTCTCAAGCAGCTTGGATGTGGCGCTAAGGAGGGTAATAGAACGATATCCCTCCGCTCTCCTCGGATTCTTGTGTTGCTTGGGGATCATTATAACTAGGCCCTCCTTCCATACCCGGGGAAAATACCCTAGGCGCAGAATGACATTGAAGAGCCTAGCAAGGGCCCCGTTCGTTACGCCATCACCACCCGGGGCCTTTCTGGGTTTTAGTTTGCCTGCGTCCTTCTTGACCGCCGTGGGGGAGAAGAATGGCGCAGGAAGTATAGTGACAATATCACAGAACTCATCACGTTGTCCACTTCCCTTTCCAGCTGGGAGTGGACTTCTGGGCATTCGGACGGGTACAGCGTAAATTGATCGCGAAGTGTTGGGCGAGGATTTTCGCGTGAACTTCCGCTTTGTACTGGAGAAGACCGTCCTCGTGGTATAACGGCTTGTTAATCATTTGGCGGCTTAACTTGTGCGAGATGAAGTCCCCGCTGGCACACATAGCTATTCTAGCTATTTTTTTGATGCTATAAATAGCATTAGTGCATTTTACGTTACTTGTAGGCTTAACCCTCCCAGGCTGCTTCTATATTACAAGATTTGAACTTGCTTTCACATTAATATTTTAATTTTATGTACCAACCATAATTAGTATATTTTATAGGAAATATAAGATTTCAAGACATAATAGACGATTAAATTATAATGCTGCAGTTTTGTACATGAAAAATAGTTGCTAAAGCGTAATTAAAAAGGCATGCTTTCTTAACTAATTCTTAATTTCTTTATTAATATAAGAGGAAAAGAATTATTCAATTAATTGGACTACTATAATATTAATATCGTATTACACATGTATTTGTTTATTTTATTATATTTGTCAATGGCAACAATGTAATTATCTGGGTTGGGTTGACTAACATGGCGGTCGATTTTGTTGTTCCATGTAATTTACCTATTCTTTTGATTTTTATATTATTAAAATTCTTGTCTGTACTTTAACTTCAGTGGTTTCGTTTCGTTCGTTTCGTGTTTAAAAACATTGCAGATGTAGGTACTATGTTGAAACACGTGCTGAGGAAATGGCAATCGTCTTATACAGTTTTTCTAGGACAGGATAGATAAACACTATCAAGTAAGTGTATAAATATTATAAAGAAAGTAATGAAAATTATTTTATTTTATATTTTAGACTTAAAATTCCAATTCTTTATTGCGAGTACTTTCAAGCATTATAATTACGATATTCATTTGGTAGCCAGTGTTGAGCTACTAACACAACTTCCACATTAAAAACCAATTGAATATAATGTTAATATCAGAGGGCAGTAAATGCTAGAATATGTGTGGTCACTTCACGTGACTGCGAGGGTCATTAAAAGTAATTTCAGAAGTAATTAATTTTTTTGAAAGAAATCTATAAGTAGCAGTTCTATATTTTATGGTTTATTACCTAAAATTTATTTTGTTTTCAGGGCACAGACTTGAGCCAAATGTTGTTGGTCTAGGACTTTTTTGGAGTCATTACACCCACTATTACTATACTACCCATACTACCTAAACTACCAATAGTCTTATGTGGTTAGTGCATCACGTTTTATAAAAGCGCTGATATAATATGCTGTGCCACATATAATTGAGCCATCCTATATACCTATAAAAAAATATATTTTACTAGACTGTCTTGTCTACATTTTCGCAGATTACTAAGCAGACAAGTATAATGCAGCTGTAGACCAGGAAGTGTTTCAACCTCCTGTTTGCTTGACAACCATCTCCGGGAATTATATGCACATTGGTTTAGAGCCAATAGCAAGAGAAGAGGTATTTTATTATGTTATACATACACCAGAGTGAAGAAATAAAAGCATAAATTTAACTAAATATTTTATTTCCTCAAGTGGGGATCAAACCCACAATCGTCCCGTTACAGTCACAGCCACACATAACAACCTCTTAAATTCAGTGTTATTTTAATTTTAATACTTTTAAATATTTATTTTACATTGATAATAAAGCTGGTTTTGATTAGTATTTTTATTTAATATTTTTGTTTGGTTATGTTTACTTATTATTTGTGTTCATTTTAAGTACTCAGATATTTTTTCTAATAATTAAGACTTTTCTCTACTTTCAATATTTTAGCATATATTTTATACTTATCCTATTGAAAACTGAAAATTATTTCATAAATTTATTTAATAAATATTCATTTAGTTCAAGCAGGCAAACCTGCGCGGGCCCGCTGGTATTTCATAAATAGCAATATTTATTTAAAGCTTTGGGCAATAAATATAGAAAAAGTACAATTATAGGAAATGAGCTCAACAATTTACAAGACTTTTTCTATTTCAGAATGCAG
>DWGR01000927.1:0-18439 GCA_018247715.1 Heliconius burneyi
TGCCAGCTTTTGGGGTGGCTGGGCCCCGGATCCCGGCATTACCTAATGCGAAACGCAGTGGCATAAAGCCACTACTTCACGCCGGTTTTAAATGCCGGGGGTGGTAATTATCCGGTCGAGTCTGCCCCGACGTGTCGCCATTGCTGGCGGCGTGACTCTCCCACTCATACTTTAGTCGCCTCTAACGACACCACCAGTACCAGGGTGATCCTATTCTAAGCCGGGAACACACGGCTAAAATTCTATTTGGTAGAAAGTGTGTGACGGAGTGTCTCAACACTTGGTTATCTATCTTGCCGTAGGTGGGAAACACCGTAAAGCTGAAAAAAAAATTATAATTATGTTTTCTTTTTCAGCTTCACGCTGTATCCACAACAGGGTAGGCAAAGGGAACCTAGGGTTAAGACACTCCGTCCCCATTTTATATAATATAATTATGTTACAGCTAAATTTTATTTTATAAATTACAGCCTATGTGATATTTTAATGCATTAGCTATACTATTGTGAAGCTTAATTAAGCATAAACCCGTTCAATAGTTTTTGCATGAAAGCGGAACAAACATGATCTATATCTTTAGTCAAATTTTACAATAATAATGTAAGATTTTTATATAGTAAGATCGAAAAAAAAATATTGGAACTTAGGTTTATAAGATATATATCTTTCTTATTTTTTCTTAACCTTTTCCATATATTTTTCACATAATAGGATTACACGCACTCTACAAAAAGTGGTAAAAGATAAATTGCCTACATCAAAGCAAGGGTAAGTACTTAAGTATGTGAAGGGTTGTAGGGAAGATCGCATTGTTCGTTTTCCGCCCTACTGACTCGGTCTAACTAATAAACTAACCTAAGAAATATTTTATTGGAAATGATATCAAAAGAGAAATAGTTGAAGATTCTTTTGTGGTACCTAAATCGTATTTTCGAAAGCTTGAGTTATAACAAATATCGCTAATAATATTTTTTTCTACAATATACTTTCTTCTATTTTCTAATATTAATATGCATATTATATATATTCTTTATTGCACTTAAAAACATATGAGAAATACAAAATTAAAAGTTAAGCTAGCAAAAGTGGGCTTATTTCAAAAATAAATCTCTTCCAGCCAACCAATGGAAGTGGATGACTGCCAAATAGCGGGAAGAGAGTACAGTGCAGTTATCAATAAAGAGGAAATATATATCCAAATACATAAATAGATACATATACTAATATACACATATCCTATACGTATAAATACAAACTATACATTATATATATTTTAGCTGGGATTTGACAGACATGAAGGAAGGACTTCTTTGGATAGGGATGTGATGCTGGTTCCAAAGTGATGCGGCGTACACAGTGAAAGACTTTTGGAAGAATTTGGTACTGCTCATAGGTTTTATTCAGCTGAGCACGAAATTGAGAGACGTGGTCATACTTACGCAGGCCATATACAAAGCGTATGGTGAGATTTTGAAGTCGCTCTAATTCGTTAAGAAGCTCCTCGGTCGCATCCAAATAGCAAACGTCAGCGTAGTCGAGAATTGGAAGGAGAAGACATTGCGCTAGCATAATTTTTGTTTTGTGAGGGAGAAAATATTAGAGACGCCTAAGGGAATAGAATGAAGAATAGAATGGGTGGTGGGACTACTGGCGCAAGATTATACGAGTACATAATTTTAATACAAGATTATACATAATATTAATTCAATATTGCTTAAATTTTAAAAACTCAATTAAAAGAACTCAATATCACACCAATTGTGGTTAAATATATTAAGATTAGTATTTAAGAACCAAAAGTAAGAAAATTACTTAAATACACTTCACTTACAAGCCCATCTTTTAGTTTTCACGTTAAATAAGGAGATCCTGAGCTTAAATCACGGATGGCTTTAAAAGCTGAGAGGTAAGCTTTAGGTTTTTTAACGAACAGAACTCTCTAGATATTACTTAATCTGTTTGTTAGATTTCAAATTGTAACTGGAATGTAAGGCTGAATGACAGCGCAGAGGAAATAAATCGAGAGTATACTGTCGTAATTTTCTTCCAAATAATGTGACTTTCTTTAAATAATGTGATTTTTTTATGTTACCAAATACTAATACTCATACTCATAAATATATATTTTATATTAGATTTTGGCCAGTCGTGGTGCAGGAGCACAAAGTGTGACTGTAAATCCGACTGGTTGTGGGTTCAATCCCCACTCGAAAAGATGAAATATTTATTTAAATGCCTTCAGAATTCGGCGGAAAGTCGGGATTTGGCTTCTAAATAAACATATATATTTTTTTAAGTGTCTCTTATTATTATTAGTTTAATTAGCTTCATGCGGTATACCAGCAAAGATATATATATATGAAAACTTATTGTTAAGACAATCTATTCCATTAAGACAGTTCCGTTCCCCACTTTATGTTGAATTTCCTAGATCGCATGCTGAGTGGAGGAACACAACCTTTGTCCACCAACCAAAAGATAAAGATAAGAAAGAACCTTAAAAGATGAGAAAGATAAATTAAAAAGATATAGATAGTAATACAAAGAACTAGTAATCTTTTTTGTTACCACTTCCACTATATTTACTGTTCTGAGCTCGCAGCCACTCAATTGGAACAAACGATTGGGTAATTGGGTTACACGATATAGATACATATAAATTGTTCATCCTGTTTCGGTCTGTCCGTTTCTTCTATGCTTTTTTTACTATAGATTAAATGTGTAGATCTTTGATTAGATTTAATTTTGTTTTTACTTACTAAAGTAAAAAAATATATTTACTAAGCCCAATATAATTGGGCTTAGTAAAGTATTTGAGGCCAGACTGTGTGCAAGGGCACAAATTGTGACTGAAAACGCGACGGTTGTGGGTTCGATTTCCACTCGATGAAATTAAATATTTAATATTTTCATTTCTTCGTACTGATGACAAGTCAAAGCGTAACGTTGGGTTCTGTCACCCAACACGCCACACCTACAGAATTCAGCCCCACTAGGTTCTCTGCCTTCCCTGCAATTCCAGGATCCAGCGTGACGCTAAAAATATTGAATAACTTGTTACGCTTATTTAATTTTCATTAAACATGGACATGTGGCGTTATTGATAACTTTTTTCACGTACAAAATTTCACGCTTTATCCCTAGCGGGATAGTCAGAGACAACGTAGTGCCAAACACAACGGTCTCTACATACCTCTTTCGCTATGTCCACTGTCATCAACCTCTTCATACATCCTCTCCGGAGGGTCCTCAGGGTTTGTCTTTACTAGGTCACTTAATTATTATAATTATAATTACTTTGTTATATATATATATATATATATATATATATATATATATATATATATATATAATTTTAAGGCTAGATAATAATTTGATCAATCTTCAATATTATTCCTTTTATAATGTCAACCTGAACTAGGTTGAAACTTAATTTTACGTACTTTTAATTATCTTATTATTATACCTTGGTTACTAAAAGTGGATGAAGTGAATTTAATATAGTATCATTGGACCTCGAAGAGTTTGATCTTTATCAGATGATGAAGCTCGAAGGTGGAGAACCGATCCCTAGGAAGCTATTGGCATAAAATCATAAAGTTTATCAGACATAACGAATAATCAATGCCAGAGCGATAAAATGAAAATATTAAATTTACATTCTTCGAGTGGGAATCGAACCTCGCCACGCTACGACTGACCTCTTATTGTCAAGGTTAACAGTTCTCAAGATTATCATCAATAATTTTACATTATCCAGATAAGAGAGAACAGACACTTAAATTTGAATTTATATTGATAGTTTTAACAAAATTATAACATCCACTACCGTATTTGCAATTAAAGTAATGTAGCGCGTAACCAGTTACTATATAAGTAATTAAGTTCACCTTCATAGCTCATTTGTTGTGTTCTGATTAATGAACAAACAATGAGTAGAACTAGTCTTGTTTGAATACCTCTGTTTATTGTTATCTTTTACTACATAAACACTTGTATTATAAAATATTTGTTTTTGCCTAAAAACCTAGTTTTGAGACACTCCGTTCCCATTAAGACACTTTCGTTACCCACACAGAACAATTCTTTTGTAAACTAAACTTTTTCATTTACTTTACAAATGTTATTTTGTATTATCGGAATTTCAATATTGTAGGTGAACGGAAAGTACAGTTTACAAAATTTTACAAACTTAGGCTTGCATTTTTGGGTTGGGGCATACATGGGACTACATATATAAGTTTGTAATAATGTTTTTCTGGGAAATACCTTTAATTATTCACTTTTCGGATTTTTTTTCTCTATTTATCTTGTAAATTCTCACTTCGTGCTTGATTTCATATTTGTATTTGTCCACGGGAAGTGCCTTAAAGGTTAGATTACGCACAGAATTTCTTAGAAAGTAAAGCAAAATCGATACATAAATTTTCATACTTTTTTATTGCGTTGATTTTGAAACTTGATATTTTCCATTCCGCAAGAGCTCATAGACTTGAATATTTGGCATTATTTTAGCTTGATACCACCATGCGATCTTAAGACAAATAGTTTTGACAGACGGACAACAAGGTGATCCTATAAGAGTTCCGTTTCATCTTTTGAGGTACAGAAACCTACAAAGTACATAATATTGTTATAACCAGATTACGATCTCCATCAAAATTCAAATATCAAATATTTCATATACACAAATGTAACATAGCAGTTAGTATTATGACCAATACAAACGTTACATAGAAGCATAAATGTTATTGTCCGAAAACAAGCAATATATCTATTTTGGTCCAGAATATTCGTGAATATATCTGAACGCTCTACTTTCTACTAATACCTATGTGTAGGGATGTACGAGTACCTCGTTTTATATTCGCCAGTAAACACATTTGTCTTTCGTACGAAATAACAAGTAAAGTGGATTGTTAGGGGATTGTTCTAGATAAGGACAGAATAATTGCTTTCCAAAAATTTTTGGTGATCTTGTTGATTGTTTTACTCTTATGTAGTAGCTATTTCGTTTTAGTATTTAAAATTTTCTTTAAGGATGTCGTGGCGTACAAGCGTGTGATTGTATCGCTAAGGTTGTGGGTCCAATACCCACTTACAGGATGGATTACCTTTTTTATATTTTTATATCTTCGCTCTGGTATCTAACCAAAAAGTGCCGCGTTGGATTCCGCCACTATAAACGTAATGCTTGTAAAATTTGGGGCAAAAAGAACAATGGAGTGTATTAACACTAGGTTCCCTTCGCCTACTCGGCTATATGTGGGATACAGCTTAAAGCTGATCAATTATTATTATTTTAACATTATTTAACAACATTATTCTGAATAATTTTACTTTAAAATATTATTCATAACCATGTGACCTATATACAACAGGTCATCAGCTTCACGTTATCTAATTTTAAATGCCAAGGTAGAGGATCTTAACGGAAGGGTAAATGTCAAGTCAGTTCCTCCCTCATATACATGTTTTAGGATCAAATGAGGTGAGAGGGCAATATGGAGGGCTTAGAAACTGTTGCTATGATACAGTATACTGTAATGTATTGGATATTGTCTATTGGTCTAGTGGTTATTGATTGTGACTAGTAAATAGTACTTGGGTTTGATTCTCGATTTGAAAAGATATACGTAATACGATATTCACTTTTTTTCAAGGGTTATTATTTACTTTTACTAATATTATCAATTAAGATCTTTGATATGTATTTGCTTCTGATTTTATTTAGAAAATGAACAAATGTGGTTCTTTTAAGTAAGTTTTCTCAATCCAAGCGTATTTTTACTTTAATATAAATTTCCATTATCGTAAAACCAGGACTTACTTTTATTTATAAAACTATATTATCCTATCAAAAAAAAAAAACAAAAAAGAACATCCGAACTAATCATCTTGAATTTGATTTCTATTCTCCAAACTTTCTACTAGAACGGAGTTTAATCAACAAACTGAAGCAATTCAGATTTAATACAAAAGAAAGTTGTAAAGGTCCCATTGAGGATAGTTGTGGCGCAGCAGCACACAAATGTGACTTGAATGTCAATGCTCGCATCCTACGTTTGGGTTGACTTAGAAACTTGATTTTCAGTGCTATAGGCCTTAAGTTTCAACATCTTATATTAATTTACAGCTTGATACTTCCACGAGATCTTGAGACAAATGATCAGAGACAGACGTACAATAATGTGACCCATCTTATAAGGGTTCCGTTTTTCTCTTTTAAGGTGCATTTCTATGGACCCGGAAAATTGATAATCATGCACATTACATCTGTATTGTATTTATAATACAGATCTATATAAACATAATAAAACAGTAAAAATATTTGTCTGTACATTTAATATTTTGCCAGAAATGGATAGGGGACACTTAAAAAGAATAATAGAAAGCAAAATTATTTTCATTTTCTTATCTGTCTGTCTGTCCATATGTGTGGTCACGCTAATCTTCGAAAGTACTGAACCGATTTACTTCAAACTTTAAGTTTTTCCTTTGCTTTAACTCAACTTAACATTTTAAGTTTGTTTCATGAAAATCGGTTCATTAAAAAAAGTTATCAGCATTTGAATGAACTCAAGGCATGCGTTTGCCTGCAAATATAAGCCAATCCATATCTATACTTATAATAAATCTGTATTTTTAACCGACTTTCAAAACAAGTAGGAATCAGTTAAATATTTTCGATTCGATGTTCGATTAATTATTTCGGATTCAATTTCGATATTGGATTATTCGATTCGATTTGGATATTTTTTGTAAAATGCAATCATAACAGTTATTTTACAAAGAATATCATAAATCCTTACCCAAAGCAATAACTTAACATTTAAGGTTGTTTCTGAACGAGTAAATTAAATTAGTCATTGACATCAACACATTTGACTATCAGTCAATTCTGTATATTAAATGAATAATCATGTAGTTGAAGCGAGCGAAGCCGCTGGCAGGCCGTTCGTATTATATATCTGTATTATATTCACAATACATATATAATGACTAACAGATACATGTATATTAATATATCTACTTACTAAATATGTTTTAAGCACAATGTTGCCAGAATTTTCACAAAGACCCATAATTCTAATAGTCCTGTATAATATATAAGTTCTTTATTTATGTAATAGCAATTAAGGTAATGGGTAGTAAAAGTTTTGTAACATATTTTACAATTTGCTTAATATGTTTCTGGGGGTGTGTTTAAATTAGTGCGCTCCACTTGTTCTTCAGACATACAGAGTTTCAGCTATGATTTTTTCTTTTTGTAGGGAACAGAGTGTCTTAACACTGGGTTCCCTCTGCCTACCCTGCTGTGTGCGGTATATAGCGTGAAGCTGATTTATTTTTCTTTTTTATATTATTTAAGGTGAGGCCTCAGTGGCACAAGCGTAAGACGGCAGCGACGGCAGTGAGTTAGAATTCCCACTCGGAGATATGTAATTTTATTTATTTATGTTTTCATTTAGTCGCTCTGGTTACAAGGCCCAACGTGGGATTCAGTTCCGCCAGTCAACACACAATGCCTCATACAACGGAAAGTGTGGAACGGAATTTCTTCACACTAGGTTCCCTCTGCCTATCATGCTATAGGCGAGATGCAGCATACCGTAGCTGAAAAAGAATATGTTAGTATGTTACAAAAACATTGTGGCACAGATGACTACTTAGCCATAAGGCGGTCTTATGGCTAAGTAACCATCTCTTCCACACAACCTTTAGAGCGAAAAGAAGCTGTCATAGTTCATAATAATATCTAAATTAAAAAAAAAATTAAAAATATTGAAATTAACATTTTCCGAGAAGATTTTAATATACAGACCAACTTAGGTCGTTAAGTCTCATCACTGTAATATATTCATGCTCCAAGTTGCAGATAAGCTGACTGAAGATATGAGGAGGATGTGTCAGCATCTTACTTTGTGTTAGAGACGATATTTACTAGACTTTTCATTTAAAATTGAATATTTCCAGAAATTATTTCTTTCTATCTAATATAACGTTATAAAGAAGATTAATGATATAAGGACCTAAGTAAGATAAACTTTTGATATCGCCGTTATTTCTCCTTCATTCCTTGCTTCTTTTATTAGAAATAGTTAAAACGAATTACTGTAGTTAATTTTAAAATCATTATTTTACTTGCCTTGCCTTTTCTATTTAATAATTTTATTATTTTATATTAATAATTGAAAAGAAAAAAAGTAATAAGTTATTTTGTACGAATTTAAACGGATTTGAGGTTGTCTTGCTCGTATAGTTCCTCCCCACAAGTTAGTTTGCTCTTTTGTAAATATTGCACCAGAAGAATAGGGTTATGTTTGAGCGTGTCTTATCTAGGAATAATTATAATTATAACATTATTATAATTTTGAATATATTAATTTTTTTTCTATAACTCAGAATAGATAAAAAGTTCCTTTCGTTTTTTTTTTAATATTTATCTTTATGATCGAATTAATCTGTGAATGCCTTTTTTTGTCCAATATGTCATAGCGCGTTTGATAGGTGACAGGTGACAGATCAGTTTTTAAAAAGAATTGTCAAAATAATTTCAATTGAAAAAAAATATATATAGCGTTTCAAGTTTCAACGAAAACGGCCGAAGATTTTATTCTTACTTAGAAATTAGTTTTGTGTCGACTCCTTTTCACTTTTCTGGAATCCTTCTCGAACGGCTCCTCATTGTTTGAAAATGTTTAGCTATGCCGATTATTTTATTTAAACGCTGAATATTACAAAGAGTAAATATTTTTTTCTTGTTACCCTAGGTGAAGTTTATTTTCGATAACATTGTAGCTGTAGGTACATACTGAAACATTCCTTTTTTTTATTATATAACTTTTTTTTATTTTCATTTCCTTGCTCTGGTGACGGCGTTGAGCTCCGCCACTTAATACCCAATGCCCCTAGAATTCGGCCGGCCCGGAATTCGGGAAGTATTCGGCGGAAAGAACCAAATGGAAGTGCCTTCAGTGGAACGGAGTTTCCTAAAACTGGCTTCTCAGGTTCCTTCTGCCTTTCCGGCTATATACGCGATATTAGAATCTAATTTATTTTTGACATTTTTCAAATATTATTCCACACACAAAAACTATTTAAAACACGTGTACAAAATGTAACGCATTTAAAACCGCGTTCCTTATGTCGGTAAACGCGACAATTAAGAGTTCGTTTCTCTCTCGGGATTGAATGAACGAATGAACTATTTATTTTTCTCGAACGAAACAACACAAAGATTAATAACGATAAACGAGTTTTTTGATGTATAAATAATATAAACAAAATAATACATTCCTTCGACAACTAAATATATGAAGTGATGTTGCCGATTAGAAAAGAGAGCTACAAAAAACACTCTGTTCTCCATGCTTGTAATTCGACACATTGTGGGTAAAATCAAGGAACTCAATAGTTTTATCTTATTGGAACAAACACGAGTTAGTATAGTTACGACACCCTAAAACTCAACCTTAATAATCAGCTTTGCGCTGTATTCCGCACAGAGTAGAGTAGGCAGAAGGAACCTAGTGTTAAGACACTCCATTTCCCACTTTTTGCCGAATTCTGGAGGCATTGCATGTTGAGTGGCAGAACTCAACGTCGCGCTTTGCCTCGACAGACACCAGAGTGAATGAATGAAATTACTCAACTTTAAACCTAATTAATCACACATATTCTCATGTGAATAATTTTAGCACCATAAGAATATTCAGCTTCACACTGTATCCCTAATACAATAGGGTAGGCAAAGGAAATCAAGTGATATTTTCCCCGCTCTCCACCGAATTTTCATGGTATTGTGTGTTCAGTAGCGGAACTGAACGCCGCGCTTTACCTAAAAATTCAAAACAATAATAATTACTAATATAATGATGACTTTTGTATTGTTAAATTCACATTTCGAGAAGAAAACACAAACTTTATGTAACAGTCAAATCATTACGGAGAGGAGAGGACTCCTCCTCTTGTTACGGACACAGCTTTCAACACTAACGACCTCATTTGATATTGCACCTACATAAAAATTCGGACATTAAGAAAGGAACACGAGCTTCAATTCTACGCTTGAGGGGCACGAGTGTGACTGGTTGTGAGTTCGATCCCAAGTTGAGGAAATGAAATATTTATTTAAATTTATATTTTAGTTTCTTCGCCTCGGTGTTCAAAGCAAAGCGCGGCGTTGAGTTCCGCCACCCAACAAGCGATGATTCCAGTATTTGATGGAAAGTGGGAAATCCTGGTGTGTGCGGGATATAGCGTGAAGCTGATTTAATTTGATTAACTTTTGTATTCTACACTTATTGGTTCTAAAGAAACTACTTTAAAATTTACCTTTGAAAGAGCGAAAGGAAAATAGCAAAACTGCACTGAGCTTTGATATCTGTAGTCCAATTGGATAACGGAAGTTACAGCCGTACAAGCGTACTCAGACACGTCAATTAACGTTAACTGGCATAAGCTGGTATATATGTACATTTACAGTGTTTTAACAAAAGTCCAAGTGAAGGGCAAGCGCGGCTACAAGAGCGAAATGTAGTGGGTTCAATTCTCACTTGAGGAAATAAAAATTTAATATTTTCATATCTTCGCACTCATATCGCGGCATTAAGTTCCGCCACTCAACATGCAATGCCGCCAGAATTCAGCGGAAAGTTGGGAGCGGAGTGTCTCAACTCTAGGCTCCTGCCACATAGACCTTGTACTCACCAAATATAAACACCGCATACTCACTGCACTCACTATACCTAAAATTTGTCCGTTTCTATGTAAATTCCACTAAGCGATAGTTGTCCACATAATGAGATGCGGCTGAACGCTTTTCCCGGTCCGTTTTTTTATTTCCATACTCTTATATTATATGAATATGGAAGAAATATTATATACGTGTTGGCTAATAGTGATTGGTTGAAATATAATAATGTTTTTATTTAAACAGTAATAATATCTTATGTTCAAAAGTGTTTCCAATAGTAAACTAACTAAACTTATAATAAAATTACTAACATTGTTTAACACCAATAACCATCAGGAGCAACATCTGGAATGGGATTACTGATTGGCTCAATGGATGTATTGCGGCGTCTTATACGTCAGTACAAGCTGATTACAAATTGAGTAACTTCTCATCTACTTTGTAAATATTTATATAGAATGGAGTTATACAGAAACATATAAGGAAGGGAGATGGAGAGTTGTGATAATTTTCTTTATCCTTTTTTAGTGTTAATAAAACTTTTTGTTCATAGCTTCACGCTGTATCGTGCACACAACAGGATAGACCTAGTGTTAAAACACTCTGTTATCCTTTTTCCGCCGATTTCTATAAGCATTGCGTGTTGAGTGGAGGTCTGCCATGAGTATTCATGTAATTATTTTTATTCCCCAATTTAGATTTGACAAAGTGCGACATTGAGCTCCACTACTCAACATACAATGTCTCTAAAATTGGACGGAAAATGAGAAACGTAGTGTCACAACACTATTTAGTGTTGTGATACTACGTTTCTAATTTGTTACTAATTCGTTTCTAATTTAATACTACGTTTCTCAATTTCCTATACTATTTGCCTTTATTACATAATCTAATAGGTATATTTGGGAAATAGCGTGAAGCTGGAAGAGTTAAATTGTAATACCTCAAAATACCAGATATACTGGGTTTTTAACAGTTATGTGACATGGAACATAGCCAACGCCACTGAATTTTAATTTATCCATCTGTTAAAGGGAATGTATGTTTTCCAAAAATACTTTGGAGAACTTTTGTTATGGTCATAGCTGCATTTAGCTTTTTTAATGTGTTTTACAGTTAGCTGTATGTTAGACAATTATTATAATATGTAGGATTTGAAATTTGAAGCTTATTTATATATTGATTCCTTTGGAATTGTAATACAATTAAAATGTTTGTATGTGATTTTTCATAATTTTCTTCCTTACGTTCCGTTACGTTAGTGGTTTTTATAAGATTTTTTTAATCTTACGTTGTATCCTAGAGGAAGCCTAGTGTTAAGACACTCCTTTCCACACTTTCCGCCAAATTTTTCAGGCCTTGTGTGTGGCGGAACTCAACGCCACTCTGAAGAAATGGAAATATTAATTAATAATAACACCTTCCGTCGCGTGGTGATCGAACTCACAACCAAAACGTTTACAGTCACACGCTTGTGTCCCTGCGCCACAATAGCCCTAATATCTTTGATAATATAATTAATAACTAAATACGGAAGCCGTTGTGGCGCAGCCTCACAATGGTGTGACTGTAACGCGGCGGTTGTGGGTTCGATCCCCACTCAAGGAAGTGAAATATTTATTTACATTTATATTTCCATTTCTTCGCTCTGGTATCGAGACAAAACGCGGCGTTGAGTTCTCCAGAATTCGGCAGAAAGTGGGGAACGGAGTGTCATAACACTATATTCCATCTGCCTAGCTGCTAGAAGCTGATTTAATTTAATTTTTTAACAACTAAAAACACTAACTAACGCTTAATAATAAAGCTTAATAAGCTTGAAACAATACAATATCCCCTCAAACACAAAACTTTCAATTACAAAACGAAAATAACGCTCTAACATACTATTTTAAATTTCCAATTAGAAACGTCTAAATCCAGGCAATAATACAGTTGAGTAATATCGATTGTGATGTCGGTCACTAACTACTTGCTTTTACGAGAGTCCGCGCGCTGCCAGCCAAACGTGATATTAGCATTTGTCGATGCGTAACGCTGGCTGGTCGCTGGTGCTCTTTGCTCTTATGTAAATAATAAAGGAGTTATATGTGTTTA
This sequence comes from Heliconius burneyi, assembly GCA_018247715.1. NCBI lineage: Eukaryota > Metazoa > Arthropoda > Insecta > Lepidoptera > Nymphalidae > Heliconius > Heliconius burneyi. The sequence continues at coordinate 12,797 of DWGR01000927.1, forward strand.
TTCGATATTTTGGTCAGATTTTTTTTTAACTTTACGTCGTATTTCAGATGTGGTAGGAGGGACCGTAGTGTTAGGACACTAAGCACTATTCATTCATGCAATTAGTGGAATGATATATGCATTAAAGTTATATATTTTTTATATTGAAAATATTGTGTAGCTATCATAGATTGGATCCATAACATCCTCTATCATCCTTTTTATATTCGTTCTGTTCAAAAAACTGAAAGGACAGTAGTATATTATAATTATAGAGCCGGATGTGAAGTGTAATATGGATACGAATTGTAGGCAAATAAATCTAAAATCGGGATAAAACCGTTGCGATATTTGGCATTTAGTAAGGAGTGGAGTGTCTTAACATTATGGCAATGTTTTTTTTTCTGCATTTTTTCTTTTTGAGATTGGAATGGTTGATGTAATAAAGTATTAAATAAAATAAATTAACATATTCCCATTATTAACTTCATAAAATTAAAAAAAAAAATCTATATAAAAAGAGTGAAAAATAAAAAAACTGTAACCATGTTATTATCCATCAAACTACTGTCATTAGTTGGGTATTAATTTGGAAGCTTCCGCAAACAGCGTCGTGTTTGAACTGTTCGAAATTAAATTTCCCTTTAAAATTGTATACGACCGAACTACCCTCGTATGTCAGAATATTTTTTATTACAATAAAATTTACTGGTAGAGATAATATAAAATAATGGTTGTAAATTAATATGAAAATTTTATTGTAAATGAAAATGTTATTGATATGAAGTTTTTAATTATAATGATGTGACTGTAAATTTTCTGGGTTCTGGTGTTTTGAATATGATAAAAAACTACTTTTTCGGATTTTTATTTTGTTTCGGATTTTTTCCTGTGTGTACCCAATTACTTAACTGGATGCCAAATTTCACCTTTCTAGGTCATCTGCAACTGGGTTAGAATTAAGGTCTATAGGTCAGTCAATAGATGATAAAATTGACGATTTTTGGACGTCATTATCTAAATAACCGTTTAAGCTGTGTTTATGAAATATTTTGTACGTATACATGTGGCAGGTCTAAATTGAAGAGGTTTAGGTGGAATATGAGAAAGAGGTCAAATTTGAGAAGTTTAGGTGGAATAGTCTTTGAGTTATGAAGGGGTAAAAAGTGGCTTCAAATGGTTCGTGTAAAATAACACACGGTGCGGCTCGCCAGTTCTGTTCCACGAAACTTGGCTGGACGCACTTCGGGCGTCTAGATCCGTTTTTTTTTACAATATATTATTATTATTATTTAATATTTAAATATTTTACTTCCATCAAATACTTAACACTAGGTTCCCTCTGCCTACCCTGTCGTGTACAGGATACAGCGTGAAGCTGGTTTAATTTAAATACATAAACACATGGAAACATTGGTTAACAAAATAAAAATTGTTCTCGATTGTACATAAATGAATTATAATAGTTATTATTATAAAAGCTAATATATTAAATTATTGAAACAAAAAATGGAAAATTTGATTCTCATATGTAGGGCATACTGCCAGAGGTCACAAGATCGAATCCCGTGTAAAGTTGCCAATGAACCATAATTTGGCTTTTTGCTCAAAATATAAACAAATAATATATTTATAAGACATTTTGGTTTTTATTATAGTTTGTTTACGCTGGCGGCGGAGAGAGGAAGCCATAAAGACTCGTTTTCCACGACATTACATATTGCTTATCAATATTTTTGCGTAAGTCTCTTGCATTTTTTAGACATTGTATCGTGGGAGACGAAAGCTATAATGTGCTATTTATTTATCCAGATTATGAGTAATCAACTATATTTTAAATCTATAAATATTTTTCGTGAGGTCACTCGTGGTGCTGGAGCACAAGCGTGTAACTGTAACACGACAGGTTGTAACTTCGATTCCTACTCGAAGATATCTATATCTATAAAACTAGTGACCTGCCAGCGGCTTCGCTTGAACCACACGATAATTCATTTAATACACAGAATTGACTGACAGTCATATGTGTTAATGTTTTATTTATTTTCATTTTTTCGCTCTGGTATTGAGGCAAAGCATACGCTTTACGCGTACTACCTTTACTACGTGCTAAATCCAGGTAAAGCTTTTTCTAAAAACCAAATTTTCCTGAGTGAAATGAGACAGAACACCCTTCACCCTTTTAAAGTTTTCCACAATATTTATACCCAATTCAGCTTGATTTATTACTATAATTTTATATGACGGTAGTGCTAAACAATGTTAGAAGATAATTATTTTGCAATATACACACCTCCAAGTAAAGTAATTTGTAATTTGATTTATTTACAGTAGAGTAAGGCCCGCGTCGTGAATACTCGTATGATCATGTCGGAGTAACAATACATGAGATAATTAAATTTCTCTTTATAATGCTTCGTTTAACTTTAATATACCGCAAATAGCTATAGAACTAGAAGCATTTCTTTGCGAAACTTTGAAAACAGCTGTAATCGATAGTCTTATATAATTCCTAGATTGATGTAGAGTTTTTATTTATTTGTGTTTAATATTTGTAATATTTTATGTTTCTTTTCAAATAAAATAAGTATTTACAGACTAAATTAAAGTTATTCCTTAAGAAATTTGTAAAAATTAAAGAACGTAAAAATTCAACGTACACTTGACTCACTTTTCATCCAAGCAGACTTCTCTCTTAATGGCAAGTATCGACATTACAGTCCAGCGTGAGATGTACTCAAAGTATTCCTAATATTATTCCACTAGGACACGATTTTCACTATAACGGTAGAAATATCTATTTTTGAATATAAATTTAAGTGTCCCTGGTGTAATTTTTATTCAGCTTCAGGCTGTATCCTACATAGAGCACCTGGAAACCTAATGTTGAGACCCTGTGTTCCCATTAAGACACTTTTGTTTCCCAATTTTTGGCGAATTTGCAGGCATTGTGTGTTGGGTGAAGGAACTCGCCCACCGCGTTTTGTCTCTTCACCAAAGTGATGGTATGAAGAGAGTAAAAATCGAACCCACAATCTGTCTTGTGTACAGTTACACGCTTGTACGAAATCTAAAATTGGTTATGTGTAATTAATATGAAACTGGAAATGAAATGCCAAAAAAAACGAAATAGCCATTCATATTCAAACGGAACATAAGTTTCTTTATAAACAAAATATACCCATACTATACTTTGACAAACTGTGGATAAAATTAGACTTACTGCTGGCTGATTAATAAATAATGAAAATAAATAAAATTTGGAGAACTAAAACTTTTGGTTTCTTTGGGGTCAATGCCTTCAGAATTCGATGGGAAGTGGGGGACGGAGTGCCTTAACACTAGGTAACCCTCTCCCCCTGCTGTGTACTGTATACAGTATGAAGCTGATTTTTCAATTTATTTTTAATAAACTACAGGAATCAATACAGCCGTAGTAAGTTAAACACGTAGTGTAAAATAAGCAATGAAGTCATTAAAACAAACTCTCACTCTAATTATAAACGTCGAAACCCCAATCAGAATTCACTTAAACTTCTGGGAAATGAATGAAACTTCTTTGAAATACTATTGATTTTGTTAGTTTCATAGTGTACCCACACGATCTGTGAAAATAGTAACAAAAAATACGTTTTTTTTTCAGCTTAAGTTTTGTCTCGCTTAGCCGAGTAAGCTGGTTTAACCTAGTGTTTATCAACACTATATAGGCAAAATAAAAAAATATATATATTTTTTTGTTTTATCCTGTATCCCATACACAGGAGGGTAGAGAGAGGGAACCTAATGTTAGAACATTTCCCTTTCCCACTTTCCATCGAATTCTGGAGGCATTGTTACCATAGCGAGGAAAATATTATAATTATTTTATTTCCTTCCGTCGTGGCGCAGCGGCACAAAGGGTGTAACTGTAATGCGACGGTTGTGGGTTCGAATTCGAAATGAAATATTTATTTATATTTATATTTTCATTTCTTCGCTCTGGCATCGAGGCAAAGAGCGGCGTTGAGTTCCACTACTCTACACGCAATGCCTCCGGAATTCGGCGGGAGATGGGAAACGGAGTGTCTTAACAATAGGTTCCCTCTGTCTGCCCTGTGTGCGGGATACAGCGTGAAGCTGATTTCCTCGAATAGGAATCAAACTCACCACCTGTCGCGTTTATTTCATTTTCCACTCATTTAGAAACTTTAGGGTAGCTGGTGGAACCTAACGCCACAGCTAGCTTATTACAAAAGACTATTAAATATCTAATATCAAAGAAAATAGAAATAACTTAGCATTCAATAGATTTACCGGGCACCTGTCGTAAAAGGTAAGAAGCTTATAGCGATACCTGGACTGGGTACTTGTGACTTGTGACCAAACATAAGTTTATTAAATATGAATTTACAATGAACGAGGCTATAAGGCAACGGTACTGGGTACAATTCCTACTCAAGGGATTGAATTATCATTATTAATATTTTTTTCGCTCCGGCAAGAAACCCGGCGTTGAATAGGTTTTGTCTAACTTTTGACTTCAACGCTGGTAAGCACATTGGGTAGAAAGTAAGCAACGGAGTATTTTAGCACTAGGTTCCCTCTGCCTTACCCCCTGTATAAAAGATACAGCATGAAGCTGAAATACACTTTTAGTTGTCTCATATATAAAAGTATGAACTTCTTATTATAAATTGTCTTGTCTGTTCTAAAGAGATATCTAAGGAAGCGACAAGAACGTTCTAAACGAAGCTTTCAACTGTTTCATTTATACGCCATATTATCCTTTGAAACGACTCAAGCCACTTTAAAAGTGTTTAAGAATTTCTAGCACAGACAAAAACTAATTATTACAGACTAGCAGACCAGGCTGAGATCAGTCTTGATGCAGAGGCACAAAATATGGCTGATTGTGGGTTCGAGTACCACTCGAGAATATGAAATACGTGTTTAAATTTATATCTATAATTTCTTCGCTACGTTGTTGCAAAGTGCGGCGTTGAGTTCCGCCACTCAACACACAATACATGGAGTGTCTTTCTTTTCCCTCTGTTTACCTTGCTATGTACGGGATACGACGTAAAGCTGATTTGAGTAGAATATTATTGCTTAATATCACTTGAAAGGGCTACGTTCAAAATTAGAAATATTGATTTTATATTTTTATTCCTAGCATACGTGACCGATACGTGATTTGGCTTAGTGGCGTCTCAATATTAATGGTCATGGGTTCAATATCCACTCAAAGTTAATAACCACTAGGTTTTCTCTTCTTATCTCTATATATAGCAAAATAGTTAAAATATTTGTCTGTACATTTAATATTTTTGGCTGAAATGGATAGAGGTAAACTTAAAAAGAATAACAGAAAGCATTTTTTTTAAATTTCTTGTCTTTCTGTATGTATGGTCACGCTAATCTTCGAAAGTACTGAACCGATGAACTTCAAACTTTCACCGATTTCTTTGTTTTAACTCAACTTAACATCTTAAGTGTGTTTCATCAAAATCGGTTCATTATAAAAAAGTTATCGTCGGTTGAATGAACTCAAGGCATTAGTTTGCCTACAAAGTTATAAAGCAATCTATCTATATATATATATATATATATATATATATATATATATATATATATATATATATATATATATATATATATATATATATAAAGATTTCTATATTATAT